>LJPK01001791.1:735-127444 GCA_001430945.1 Amauroascus niger
GGGGGACGTGAAGTGGGAAAAAGGTCGAGGCAGGTCGGATGACGTTGTGCGAGAGCTGGATCAGCAAAAAAAAAAAAAAAACTCCCTTCTCTCGTACATTAAAACTATACCTAGTTTTCCGGGATACCGATAATCGTTCGTACATCCCTCTTGGCTATCCATTATTTGTCGTCGAATTGCAGAATAAAATGCAACAGCCGGACGAGAGAGCTGGGTGGCGACATTGCGCGTGGTCTGGCCAGATCAAGGCCTGTTCTAACCGTCCGTCTTACGGGCCACCAAGACGAGACTCGAGCGGAATAAGACTAGAGAATCGGCCGGAAACTAACAGACATAACATCTACATATGAGTAGGTTTTGATTTTTCCTGAGTGAAAAGATGTATATAAATTTCCCTTCTGCCCTTTGACAGCAACAGAGGCACGGGCCTCAAGCTAAGACTGCTAAGCTATGCACGGTTTAACTGTAATGACATAAACATGTGTAGTTGGGAACGGAGACAGGCGAGACTAACCGCACGCTCCGGGTTCTACATCAACCGGGGGTACTTGTTCGAGATTTCCGACGTCTGAGCAAACGCGATTGCTCGTTCCATGTGTATGCGATTGTCCTCCCGTTGCTCCTTTGAGACAAAAGTCCATCCCATATACCCTTATAACCTCTTCAGCTCCTGTTCCCACGAAGATCGGAAAAGAAGCTCGGTGCAGCGTATGTGTATACGCACAGAGCTGAAGGATGTCTTCAGATAAACCGTCCCGTTGGGATTCCACTAGGACGCTGGTAGGTCCCTCGAACTGTTTCAAGATGTAAGACTGCCGACCATAGAATCCGTACATCTGAAGAATCCTCTGCAGAGGATTCCGTAAGTACTCCAACCCAGCGTTTCGGCCTGTTCAGCTCAACCGCTGTAGATATCCCTGTGCAATGAGCTTCTCGACATCGCCCAACCGAACGTAAAACTGACTGTTCTTCGTCAAATTGATTGACCTGTAACGAAATCAGGAAAACTACCATGAAAAAGCCCACTCGCCCAGTAGACTAGTTCAACCAGACCAAATGGTAAAAAGGAGGAAACAACTGTGAAACGAAACTCACCCATACTCCGTCTGCACCTCCCCGGCATCCTTCAATACCCTCACATCAATAAACAACTCCCTCGGTGGATCCAGGCTCCCCATCAAATCCACATCCGTCCACTGGCCCTTGTACGCAAGCAACATCTCCCCATACTGCCGCAAAAAGTCCTCCTCCTCGGAACTCAACACATTCCCACTCCCATTACCCGCTTGTCCACCTTGTTGTTGTTGCTGCTGTTGTTGCTGCTCCTGCTGATACTCCATCACATCCCACCCTTTCCAACACATTTCCTCGACTTTCTCCGCCCGCACGCGATGATAGGCCAGCAGACACCGCTTATTGCGACGCATGCAGAGGTGGTTGACGAGCAGCGCGCAGGCAGTGGCAGGGTCGGCGGAGGGGTTGAAGGCCGGGGTGCTGCCGTCTGCTTCGCCGTAAGGGGAGAGGAGATGGGTGACGTTTGTGTTAAGCTCGTGGACTTCACGGATAAGGGTACGGACGAGGTCGGTGTGGTGAGGGGGCAGGTGGGGGAGGGATTGGATGCGTTTGGCGTGTTGGACCTGTTGGAAAAGATAGTTAGCGCCCGGTTCAGACGACGCTTTGGTTGCTGTTTGTTCTTCTTTCTTTCTTTCTTTTTTTTTCCCCTCCAGATCTTGGAGCAAAGGGGGAGAGGGGATACCAGTTTGTTTCCTAGGTCGCCGTACATGGCGGCGGTTGGAAGATGGAGTGAGTCTGGATATGGGATTGGGAGGCTTATAAGTTAGTTATAGGCTCGGTCAAGCCAGGTTAAGAGAGAACTAGTTAATTAGTTAACTAAGTGGTCGATAGATAGAGTAACTAAGAATGAAACCTCAGGTTGATGATGACTGCGAGCTGTAGCTAGATGATAAATATTAGTTAAATCTCGTGTCGCGGACGCGTTGGAACTTGGACTGGATGAAACCAACCCTTTCTCAAGCTTCAGCCCATAGTTACAAGCGAACAATTTGAACAAAAGGCAAAAGAACACCAAAATAGCCAAAATTTCATGTTCAGTTTTAATTCAAAATTGACAATATCTACATTAACACAAGGCCTCTGCAATGTTAAAAGGCTCAAAAGGCTTGAGACTGAAGCCACCCAAAAATCACAAACTGACGAAATTATTCAGACAGCCACCCAAATCCATCATGAGGAAGAAGATAGAAAAGATGTAAAGGGAATATAAAATTCTGTGCCAAAATAAAAATAAAAAACCAGGTCCAAGTTATACCAATTTGTGATAAAAAAAACCCGGGAAACACAAGCCAAACTTCCCCCAATTCAAACGAAAATAGAACGCCAGCCAAGATCTTCGAGACTACATACACACCGTGATGTTCGATGTCCGGCCAACCCGCCTCGTCCCAGTTTTAGAGGAGAAAAGAAGAACATGGGTAACGGGGGAACGGGGGGAACTTGGGACGATGAAGACACAGAAAGAGACGGAGAACTCGACCCCCAATGAAAATGGTCACTATCTCCGAAAAGAGGCATTTTCCATAAACCGCCAAAACACCTATTTCCGCCCTCGTTTCCGTTTCCCTTTGCCCATAATCATCGCCACCGAACCTGAGAAAAAAAAAAGCGGAAAAAAATAAAAATAAAAAAGACAATGAGAAGGAAAGAAAGAGGAGAGAAGCAAAATCACCGTCTGCGTTGGATTCAGTACGGGTGATGTCCCGTCAACCACTGATCAAACTCCTGGCCAAACTCTTGCTTGACAGGTTCCGCATTCAGTCCTTCACCCCACACTTCCCGACTCTCCATCATGGGAGCGCCGTGTTGGAACTCGTTCTGTTGCGCATGCGCATGTGCATGTGAATGTGCCGGTGGGTATGCCTCTCTCTCCTGCGCTGGCATGCTAGTCGTGGTATGTACATAATGCTGATTCGCTGGGGGTACCTGCCAGAGACCAAGATGGCCGTGATGGCCGTGATAGTTGCCCGCTTCGGTCGTCGGCACGCCCATGGGCTGCTGCTGTTGGTGGTTGAACTCAAGGAGCTGGGGGTCGACCTGGGTGGAGCCTTCGGTCCGGCCAGGTTGGAGTTCGGGGTTGCCGTGGAAACTCGTTAAGATTCCCTGCGTTTCGTATGAGGCCGAGACTCCGGGAATGCCCATCTTCTTGTATGTTACATCTTCGATGTTGGGACCAAGAACACTCTGATGGATCGAGGGCTGGTAGTAGTGGCTCTGTTCTGGCGGGGATAGTACTCCTGGAAGGGGCCGACCTGGATTGACCATCTCCCACGATGAGCGGTTGATATCTGGGTGATGCATATACATATCACCATTGGGAAGGTCGAATGGTGTTGAATGGCGGCTCTCGTAACTGCTATCCTTGTCAAACGGCGTCGAGGTGCGACTGCCAAATCCTTCATCGCCGTCAGACCGGTTTGTCCATTGTCTAATTGGACGCGAACTTGAAGGAACACCGAATCCAGCAACGTCGAGATCGCTATTCTCGGCTTCCTTTGCCACCGTCTGCTTCTTTCTCGGCGAATTTTGGGTTTTGTTTGGTGCGAATTTGTAGTTTGGATGAGCTTTTTGGTGATTGTCGCGCTCCGTCGCGGCATAGTGCTCATACCGGTCCCTAACCTCCTTTGGTTCGAGCGGCCAACTTTGACCCGATACTCGTGAGACGACTTGATGGTTATTTTGTGCGCACCATTCCTTTGTTCGTTCCGCATACGCTGAGCGGTACAGCATGAATGAATTCATCGGCCTTGCAATTTTGCCGAATTTTGCCGCTACCTCTCTTCGGCGCACTTCGGCTGTTCGGTTGACCCATGCTTCCATGTTGCGGATTGGAATATGCGCCATGTCTTTGGTCAGTATGCTCAGTGGTGCAGTGACTATTGGGCCACACTTGTCAGATCTGGGAGCTCTTGTTCGTCTTCGGACTCTTGTCATTCTCTGTACTCTGCTCTTATCTGTATCAGCAAGCTTGGGTATTTTCGGCGAGCCATTGGAAGAAGTGGAGCTTCCGCTCCTGGCTCTTTTCATCCCGGTGGCACGCTGATGGTGGTGGTGGTGATGACTTGCGAATTGGGTGGCACGGGCATATGTCTGATAAAACGGTCAGTGATCTTTCCTTTTTTTAATAGGTTCTGTCTACATACCAAGTGAGGCACCGAAGTCATTTGTGGGAACTCGGCTCTCGGTACACTATTGAATACACCACTCTGTGGGTATGTTGTCTGTTTCTTTTATTAGCCTCAAAAACATTCCCTTTCTGTGGGTTTATGTCGAGAGCCCAAGTGACACAACGTACCGCTACCCCTGTGCCTTCGGCATGATCCACCTCAACCTTTCCATAAGGATATTCCTGCCTTCCGTACATGGCCGGGAAAGGATGTTGGTTTCCAAGGAACGGGGACTGGAATGTACTATTCTGGGACAAATCGTGAAAGGGACTTTTGAGTTCACCGTCTGCAGACGGAGGAGGTGAAGGAGGATGCTGATGGCTCATTATTATCAAAGAGCTGGATCAAGATGAGGGTGTTTGTGCTGTTTAATCCTTTTGAGTCAATGAAGGATTACTCGAGGTTTTATCCTTTTCGTTTCCCCTTTCCTCTTCGTCTTCCCACTCAAAGATGTAAGTCCTGATCTCTTATCTTCTTTTCCACTTTTCTCTTCGAATAATGCAGGGTTTCAGGCTCTCCTTTTGAATGAATGGAGGTGTTTCAATGTGGTTCACAGAATCAATCTTTTTTAGGGCAAGTCACTGCTTGAAAAGGCAATGACAAAGTCAGGGGAAACTCCCGTTCCAAAGTCCCCAATTGGGCTGTCAATGGAAAAAAGGATATGTGACAAAATTTTCAACCTGGAAGAGGTGCTTCGCCCGGATGGTTTTCGTTAAAGGAACAAGGGAGCAAGTGGCAAGTGTCGAAGTGGAATAGTGGAGTGGTTTCTGAAGAAAAGAGAAATCGTCAGCCCGTTGAATCAAAGTGGCTGGGAAACAAGGAGGGAGTGGTTGCATGTGCAACTCTTGAACTAAAATACCTTTTTTAAGAACTTGTTGGAAATTTCCTTCCTGTCCTTGCTCTGCTTTTGAATCACTTCCACGTGGCGGAATGTGCCTGATTCTGGCTTGGTGTGCCTGAGGGTGAAGCTGTCCGAGCTTTTCTTGCTTTATTCTCAAGGGATAGAGAAGACTATTCTTGTTCTTTCTTTTGAAGGGGTAGAAGGCGCAGCACTTGTTACCCACAGATCCGGCGATGGAGGGACAACAACAAAAGAGACGTTTGGTTTGAGCTTCTGCCACGCGAGGATGTTGTCTGCGCTGGAAGCAATGGAGTAGCTTTGGAGAGAGATTCTCCTTGTTTGGATAAGGTATGTGCCCTCTTTTTATTTGAACAAGACACACGGGGTTCTGCCAAAGCCCCCAGGGGAAATTGAAGCCAGGCACTGGAAACAGAATGAAGAAGTGGGTTTGTCTCCGGGAGCAATATCCCACAAGACAAGAAGGTTGAAACAGGAGCTAGGATGGGTGACAAGCTGCTTTTGGCATGAACTGTCGCAATCATCCAGGTGGGAAAAGCTAAAAAGCAGCTGGTGGAGGGTTTTGGTCGCCTGTTTTGCAATGCTTCCTCTAATAGAAGCGAAACAGGGACTAGATCAGAGACATGCAGGATGCGACGGCCCGAGCATGTGGTGATATATGCCCTTTTCCAGAAACGGGAGATTTCTCTATTCTAGTCCTTCTTTTTCTTCCGGAAGACTGGCACGCAGACAGTTAGCAATCAAAAGTCGAACAGTCAATGAAATGAAGGGCCTTGTTGTCACCAAAAAAGGGGGGGCAATGGGGTTAGGGCTGCCTTGTCCTCTTTCTTTCTCCCGGGCAACATACGTCCCATGCCTGGGAAAGCAGGAGCAGGGCATTGAGCCCCAGATTGCCGTTGTCTTTCGGCTTCTAGGAGTTGCCTATTGCCTCTGATTGTTGTGGGGAGGAGAAGGGTTTGTGGTGGGAAGCGGGGGGGGAGGGAAGGGGAGGGGAGATTCTTGGTCTTCTTTGTGCGCGTATCTTTGGGAAATATCTTTGTACTCACCCCAAACCCAGTGGGCACGGAAGCAGTCTGCTGCTTTACCAACGCTCCCTCCAGAAAGGCCGCTTTGTCTCGGAAAGACTTGCTTTCGGGTTAGCGGTCTTCTTCTTTTTTGATTCGTTTGTGTCCTTTTCTTCCGTGGGAAATTTGGAGCGAGGTCAGGTGACGGGTGGAAGGGAGAAGACAAGAGTGCTATAGCGAGTGACCAGGGACGAACGAACGACCAAAGGAGATGAAATGGAGAGCAGAAAGGGGACGGTAAGTCTGACAAGATATATATGTATGTGTACGTGGGAGGTGGCTAGCTAATGAATGCTTCTAGATCAACGGATGGAATGATGGGCCACCGCCAGCGACCCCAAGCCCGCATTAAAAATAAAAGCAAAAATACACAAGATCGAGGGTAATACAGGCAAGGAGGGGATTACAAACGAAACATTCACCCCCCAATTCCGGGGGTTTGGTTGGGTCGACGGGCGGTGCGTGCAGATAGGCGGGTGTGAGTGAGTGAGGAGACAGTGAAGACAGATGGACACAAGAGAGACAGATGCTGCAGAGGCAAAATCGTCGAAGAATACACAGGAAGTACAGAACTAGATGGCGGGATCGACATGCTCTGCTTCGACTTACATTAGTCTGTTTTACCAGGCCCACTTTGTGGCCTCAACGGATTTCTCAAAAGTCTGGGTCTGTGAGTGGATTGGGAATAACGGAGGGAGGAAAAAAAAAATTCAGTGTCTGGATATGCAGGGAAACAGCAGAGTGAGAGATAGGTAGATAGACACAGAGAGACCTAAGTTCAAAGTTGGAGGTCTGTGTTCATGCAGGGAGGGAGAGCGTGCAGTAGCAGCAGCAGTCAGGTTTCAATTGGAGAAGCAAAGGCAATGGACAATAGAGGACGAGTGAGTTGGTCTGTTTGATATATGCATGTGGTTGATGCGGCACAGTTGCTATGGGAGCGGCAGCAACTACGGAGCTGGCAGCAAAAGGAGGGCAGAGGAATGATTCTACAGCGCATATATACAGGATGGAGAATGGGAAAAGACTATCTTTTCTTATGTGTTCGATTATTTGCCGCTTCTCGGTCAGTTTTTCTCGAGAACCTCAAGTGTCTGTGCCAGTCAAGCCAGTCAAACCAGTTAAGCCTGATACTGGCGGGTGAACTACACTCCGGGGAAACCGTCTAGTGCTGGAGATCAAAGTTGGGGCCATCGACGTGCTAATTGCGATCTTTCCCTCCCTCGCGCACGCCTACTTTATTACCGCTCATACTAATTCGCTAGTAAATCGACTAACGGACCCTTGAGTAGCGCGAAGATAGAGTTAACGAGGCCCAGATTGAATTGGGCAGGTAGGAACTTGTCCACGGTTTGATAAGAAGTTTCCGACAGAGACAGTCGACTATGTCAATTTCTTGTCTTGCTGAGTACTCCGTTATACTTTTTCTGGCTCTTCTCTTTTCCTCCGCTCTCCAGGAGACATACTCGCAACCTAAAGCGAGGGAGAAAGTGTGTGTGTGTGTGTGTGGGAGAGAGACACAGTCGACAAATGCAATCCCATCTTTGATCCAGCAAGAGAAAAAGACGGAGAAAAGCAAGATTAAATCTCAGATCGCGAGATTCCATGGTCTGAGGCTGGGATCACCCTTGTCGATGCGCAAACTGACATTGATCGCCGCTCTGATTCGATCGATCAAGAGAACCTATTAATACTATAGAGTTTCTGTTATTAAACTACACACAAAAATGTGATTCGATTTGAATCACGATAGCCGCCGCACAAAATATTTTTTCATCCTTTTTTTTTTATCATTTTCCCTTACCTTTTTTTTTTTTGTGTTGGTGTGTCACTGGGCAATAGATTTATGAGGCCTTTGCTCTTAGTTTGTAGCAGCAGAGAACAGGTCCGGAACGTGCTCCGTCGGAGCCTCTCAGGCGAAATCAGAATATGGGATTGCTGTCCAGTGCGAGGAGGGCCGTAATCTAGTGGTTCAACGGGGGAGTGGCCAGAGATATAGAGTTGGCTAGGTTCCCACGGAAAAAAGGGAAAAGCAACACAGAACGAAAACCAACAGATATACTCCGTAGGTCAGACTTTTATAATCTTCATCCTCTTCTTGTTCCTGGTTATAACTGGCTCCCGCTCTGTCGGGTCGAAGAACTGAATCCAGTACTTCGACTTGCATAATTGAATATGCTGCTGACGAAGAGAAGTCTGCATCGGCCTTGGGAAGGCTGGGACGCACTGACCAAGATTCGAAAGAGAGAAGAAAAAAAAAGGAGAGGATAAACCTGCCCGCTTCCGGCAGCTCAGCTTTGGGAGTGGAGTAAATGGCCTATTGGTTCGCTTTCTCCTGGCAAGACGAAGAGTGCTGCAGGACACTAGGCCGCGGAGCAGAAATGCGCAAAAGCAGGGACTGTTGGTGTGTTCTACTTCAAGAGTGGCAAGCGTGATAATACGGTTCACGGGCAACTAACTACCCAACAAGTAGAGATGAAGGATGATTCGCCAAATGTATCCGCAGTTGATAGGTCTTGCTTGCAAGATGGAAGACAGAGTTGGGCACAGAGAGAGAGAGAGAGAGAGAGACTTGACTCAGAGGGGATGGATTCTTCAGTTGCCAGAGCGAGTGAGAGATCGAGCCTCGATGGGCGGTGGAGACACACGGGAAGCAGACGAGTCTGTGATTGGCGGCAAGGCGAGGGCCGGGGCGACTAAACACGCGCAGCAGCTGTCTGTCAGGTGACAGCCTCGAACCCCCCCCATCAAGAAGCAAAACCAGCAGGAGCGACTGCCTCAGTGTGTATTCCTCATCACCCGCCGTCCCGACAGCCTGGCTCTGCCCTTTCGAGGGCCAGCGCTAGGCAGTTAAAATGAACGACTTTGCCGAGATGGGCTAGACCAATAGTATTGGGGCCGTTCCGCTCCCTCGGGCCCACGCTGACTGGCCAGATTTTCTAGCCGCTGATCGAGAATTTGCCATTGGCCGCCAGTTTTCTGCTTTTCTGCTTTTTTTCTGCTATCTCCGAGCTTCCGACGGATTACAAACCAATCAGCGAGATATACGCTTTCAACTCCGTTTAGTTTCCGTTTCTTCGGCCAAACTATTATTCACAAGGTCGGTAGGAACCAGAAAACTATAGTTAACTACCTAACTACTTGGTGTTTAGTTTGTAGTTAACTAGGTGTTTGGATGTTTGAGTTGTACTGTACGGGGCCCCTCAGTACATGTACATACTTGGGAGTGGACCCCCCTTTTGCCATTTTTGGCGATATTCGGCAGCACTTCCAATTATATCACCCAATCTCGAGATCAGTGTTGCACCACAGTCCGCGTTTACCAGTACCTAACTCTGGTACCTAAGCTCTTGACTCGCCCCCACAAACCCCCCCCCGCGTGGGTCTTGGTTTTCCAGAGCTACGCCTAATCCGTCGAAATGAAAAGGTTGGCCAGTGTGCTCCCATCACGTCATCCCCTGCGGCATTTCGCTCCCAAAATGGCGACGAGGGAAAAAAAGCACGCTGCAAGGAAGGAGGTTCTTGCCTGGTACGACCGAGCGGTGTTTCAGGCACAACGCCCCTTCTCATCCATCCCCAACGTCCTCCCATCCCTGGCCCCCCCGCCCTCCGCCCTTCTCGCACCCTGCAGCCTGCTCTTTTCCTCCTCCTCGTCCTCCTCCTCCTCTTCTTCTTCTCCTTGTTCTTCTTCTACCCTTTTTAAAGCCTCCCAATTTATCCTATTGCAATGCTGGCAGACATCGTAATCGACCTAACCGCTGGATAATGCCTCTCTCAGCATTCGAAAATACCTCAGCTGTCCCAACCCTCCCCGCGTGATCGAATCGGAGCGACAAATTAGCTGTTCTAGACACGAGTCAGAAAACAACGTTTTGACGGCTGTCCAGGCCAGGACCTTGCCAATTCCAAGCCTACCTGCATCCTGCATTTACATGCATAACTAATCTCTGGGTAACCCTATCTTTAAACCCTGGGGGCTTTTTCCTCCCGCCTCGGAGCGTGCTCGCTGTGTTCATACTACTCCCAACATATCCACTCCTTGCTAACCCCTAAAAATCTCAATAACTATTAATTACATCTGTGGCGCCGAATACCCCATAACTGGCTTCCTTGCTCGTCACGGCCCTATGGCGTTGTGTTTTATGTACACAACGGCGTATATCTGCCAGTTCTCTTGTTAATCGAGATGAGCTCTCGGTGGTACCAGGTTTTGCCTGGGGGGTTGCTCACCTCGCTCTGTCGACGCAGCCACCGTCACAGCAATATTACCCGTCTGATAAGAGCATGGGAAACCGTACAGGCGAAATCAAAGCCCATCTTTTGACATGCGTAGGAATATACTACCCTTGGCGTTTAATACTCCCGCTTCTATCTTCCGGGATGCCTGCTCTCGGAGTTAGGCGGGTAGGAGCGTCAAATTTCCAATTTATTCCTCCTGGTCTAGCTTGGGATGCTTCGGCTTATCTTGACCGAAGCAATGCCTACGAATGTTTGTCCTCACTCTGTTCTATATTTATCTATCTGCCATCTCAACGGCTGGTATGCACATGCACACCTTCAGTTTGCAAACGTCGTTTCAGCGATTTCGGGGATACAAGATCGGGAAAGGGCAGAAAATTTGTCCTTTGCTAATAGACGTCACAAAGTGATTTGACCCAGATTTGCATTCACTCAACGCCTGAGGATGGTCAACACTATGCATTCGTACTGCCTTCTAGAACAAATATCAGCGGACGCTGGCACGGCAAACAAAAGACAGCGAAGATCATAAGAAGATCAGTTCGAGAGTAGGTACTTTGTATGAACCTCTACTTAAAAAATAAAGACTGAAAAAAAAAAAGGAAACCATGGCAGGATTTGTTCTAAATCCATTCCATGAATTTCTTAGTGGAGCTTTGGATTGATGGTTCGACCAACGGTCTCCGGATTGGGTTTAAGCAATTTTTGTCTCATGGTATGCAATGCAGCTGCAAATGCAACCGTAAAGGCATTTCGTCTCAATAGCTCTATGATCTTGGTTATTACTCTCCCGTTTGTGTTGTTTGTCAATCGCACGAATGTGCTGTGCCTTGGCCTCGGTTGCCAAAAAAAAAAAAAAAAAGACTGACTTTGAACTGCCATACACTCCATTCATCCCTACGATCATACGCCCATGGCTTATACCCACTGGGATATAGCCAAACGTTGTCTATGGTGACGACCTAGGAACGTAGTCCTGTTTGTCTGGAGGGAACCGCAAAAAAAAAAACAAAAGAAAACGCGATTGCGCCCGGATCTGCAGCTTGCAGACGTTGCCCTACCTTGCTTTCAGCGACATAATTTCGCTTTTCTCCCAAGAATACTACTAGTGAATTGAACTTTGAGTTTTGTCGCATCACTAAAATGGAATTGGGGTTACGGAACCATCCGATCCCGGGTTCCGAGAAGCAGGCATGTTTGACTCCATGACGGAACTCCAGACACATGTTGAAGTCATTTAGACGGGGAGATAGGCAGATACCGTCAGCGTCCCAACCACTTCCCTAAGCTAGGAGGATATCAAGATATGCAAACGGCTAATGTTCGCACAACGATAACGGGTTGCTTATTCTCCTTTCAGCTATCATGACTGCTGACAGAATTGAGTTGTCATTCTTAGAACCGTTATCAGGTCAGCTAGAATCCCCTTACTGCCCCGGAAATTATACTTGGGTTTGTGACTTAGAAATGATTATGCAGTTCGACTCTGAAACGCCGATGTACTCCGTACAGTTCTTAGCATTTCTTACTTCACCCGATTAACGTGCTGTGCCTCTTCCTTCCGCTTGAACGCACAAATATGTCTAAGCACCGGAACCAAGCGCCGACGAATCGCAAAAGCGGATCTCAGCTGCCTTTCCTATTTCTCCACGGAAGCTCCGAAGTTGTTGATATCTCCCTGGTATGGTAGAGGTTTGAGAATCATGAAGCCTATTGAACTCTTCGTTCCATATCCTTCCCTCCTATGCTCTTCACTTCAACAACTATACAAAACATATATGCCAAGAGCATGCCAATTTTCTGGAGCTCCGCCCAGGCCCATCCTGTGTACTGTTAGAATGGTTGATGATGGGCGCGTTGGTGGCAAAATGACCTTCTAGTACCTAACTACATCCCCGTTGGTTTTTCCGCCCAAAGACTGAGCGCCACAAGTTATCAACAATTCTTGCGGATCCAATCTACTATAACTCGTTGTTTGTTGCAGAAGCAACCGCGATTCAACAGGAATGAGGTCGTCACGGCTTATATATGCCAAGCCCAAGAGGATCCCTGTGTCGATCATTTTAGCCTCAAGCTAACTAAAGTTAATTGACTTTCAACTGGGGCCCGCTAAAATCAGTTCTATCAAGATCAAGACCCTGCTTGCGATTGCTTGTGCTCTTTGGACTAACTAGCCGAGTCATGGTCCTCCCAGCCGTCAATCATCCGTCGTCGATCCCTGCTTGCGGACGGACTTAAGCCTATGAGAACCTGATCTTAAATGTATCCGATTGCATTTGCAGCAAACCTGACTTCTTGTTTGCCCGCGTCCCCACGTCCTATATCCCAGTGACCTGGTCTGTGGTCAGCCTTCGCCATCGTTCCCGCCTTCACACTTTAAAAATAAGAGCAATCACTTTTTTTTGGTTCCAGTTGATACGTTTTCACCTATCGGATGCTTCTGATCATTGTCAACGGCCAGGGATTGAGCTGTGCGCATTGCTTCTGCTGCGCGTCACTCCCAATTGTCGAATCGGATATGTTCGGTCGTCAAGGTTGGAGAAGGAACTGGGTTTATGCAATGTAAATCATTCTAGCGTTAACTAATGGCTGGCGCTAGATCGCCGCCAGTGGAGAATGCATGAAACCAAACAACGGCTTCAACACCTTTTTCTTCGCTGCGGCAGAAGACTTCGAGCTCTGGCCCTTTTCGCAAAGAATTTTGCCTATTGGTGCGTTCGACTTGGTGGAAGATCTAAGCGCCTAGGAGATCTATGTAGTTAGATATTGGATTCTTTGATCAAACAGCCCGCTCCGATGTTGTACTCCCGAGTATAGGTACAGTGGTAATCTGGCTACCTGTGGCAATGAAAGGAAGGTTTTGCCGATTTGCTTTACCTTTGTCTCAAGAGCTGTGGTATTAGAGGTCATTTGCGTTTTTTGGGGCATAAGGTATGCTTTGCATCTTGAGGGACCCCGAAGAGGGCATACTCTAGAGCCATGAAAGGAAACACATTACGCATCACAAGACAGAGACAATGACCATGATGATGATGAATAGGATGACCACCAGCCATAGGACAACTGGATATGTCATATTTAGTATGTGTCCTGACCCTATAGGCCTGATCGACTGCTTTTGAGGCGACTATCACGATGGGTCTAGAGCCTTCCGAGTTTGCACAAAAGAAAAAGATGGACATCAGTAATGGAATCCGATGAAATGGGAACGAAGTCCTGGCCAAGTCATCCAAAACAATGTTTGATGCAGCTAGCCCAAGAAGACCTTACGGATTTTTGTCAATGAAATAGCAGATCTCTGGTCCCAGCTTGATATGCTAACAGAAAAAAAAAATGTGCAGATTGAAACAAATTTGTCAGGTTGTTGGTATTTACCTACATGCCAGCAAGTCGATATGGGTCTTTGGGCTGCTGTTGAGATTCTTCCTATTGAAGGATAGACTTTCCTATGTGATTTCTTGATTTGATTATAAGATGCACAGCGCAGCTTCCGGTACCGATCGATTCTGGCCCACTTGTTCAACTCACAACATTTACCGTGATGAATATTTATACGCGATACCCTTCTCAAGTGACTCGATCTCGATGCAGGGGACACCGATATGACTTTACTTCAGTAATGAGAGTCCCGAGAACAGCGTGGCTATAGCAGTGTTCAACCCACCTGAACATGTTAACCGGAATAATCGAGGCTGAGTAGAGCAACGGTAGCTGCTTGTCGCATCTAACTATCAAGGCCGGTTTTTTCTCACTTGCTTAGACCAGGAAAACAGTTGCAATCTAGCGAGTTCCACAGGCTGTATGCTCCCGGCAACCACTCGCGAATGTTCAAGTTCCCTGCGCGAGGGACTAATTTACTCCGCCCGGGGAGAATGCTTGCGCACGGTTGCTGGTTAAGCTTGCTGGCCTTTTCTCTATATCAAATCGCCAACCTATCCCCCAAATGTTGAACTATGCCAGCATTTAAACATCGCGTCTATATAGATGAGAAGGCAAATAACCGTCAAGCTCTCCGAATCCCTGAGCAAGCGCCCCAACGTGCGCTGATATCATTATCTCATAGTTATACATTGGTCAACGTGGCACAATGTGCAATCACAAAAAGAAGAAAAAAGGCCTGGGGAGAATCCCAGTGCTGTGGCTGTCAAAACGGCCCCGCAGGTAACATTGCGGGAGATGGATGGTTGTCGCTTTCGCCTCGACGCCCCAATAATTCAATTGTTATGCCGGGGTCAATTTTCTTTTTCGTTGGGACTTGTACGCCCACGGCAGGGAATACCATGCAATATCTGAATATAGAACAGAACATAGCCCCTACTGGCATTTCCAGTGTCACCTGGCGGTCCCATCCTTTTCAAGCCTGTGAAAAATGAGAAGCGATGGGGATATCGGAAAGATGTAAGGACGGGCTGCTGGAACTCTGTCACAATTGATTGTTTCTAAGAAAAAAAATACCAGTGCGTTGTCTTGTTTTCTGGAGCCGTCGGTTTACATCCAAACCCGTTCGCGCCGGCACGCCTTTTGAACCGGTCGGAAAAGTGGCTAGAGCGCAAAGCCGAGCATACCTCCGCGTGCGGGGAGGCATGTCATCCCGTAGGACTGCTGGCGGCTAATTCGGGCACACACACCGCTTCTCTGTGGGATTCGCTGCGGGAGCTCTCTGCCTTGGGAGGGTTCGTGCGTGAAACCGGCTCACAACACGTGTCTGTAGAGACGCACCAAGGAAGCACCACGCGTAACCCCTTCTTCTCAAGGCTATCGGGCACCGAGGAAAGGAAGTTTGATGTACGTGTCGCGTGGAATCCCCAGTATTGGCAGATCCCATTAGCTTCTCACGGGATTCATCAAGGCGATTCACCCCCGACTTGCGACCGACTCGCGAATCTTGGTATCACAGAGGATCACCGCCGTTCCAAGGGAGGCTCCCGACCTCGGGATTCTCCTGGATCCCGTTTAGGAGGTGACCAGAGACCACCCAGAAACTCGGAATTAAGGCCGCGGTTCGAGGGCCCCTGGACGCAAAGTGGCCCGAGTGTCACGCGAAGCCCGGGATATTTGGGTTTCATCTCCGGGATTCCGTGTCGTTGGCCCCCAATTGAAATAGTTATGCAGTGTGCACTCCATGCGGAATGTGAGTAAACACACTCCCTCCACGCTCTGGAATGCAAGCAGAAAAGAAAACAAAAATCCCAAGGCGGAGGAAATTTTCCTCCTCACACAACGGTGGCTGATTCCAAACCATTCGAGTAACCCGCATACGCGCCGTCTGGTATGAAGTGTCCTTCGGTGTTATAATTCAGGTTATTGGTTAGTGACATGGGAGCTGGAAACCGAGGTATGATTCCCTTCGGTGAGAATGACCAATAACTAACCCATTGGATAGTTACCTCGCATATGTGTAGCTGTCACCTAGTTACCCCGATTCCCGCAGAGTAGGTATGTCGAATGCAACGTGTACCGTCAACGAATAGCCCCGGCGTAACTAGTTAACCTCGCGAGGTTTAACCGACTAGCTGTCATTGCGTGGTAAAAAATGCCCTTGCAAAACACGATTCGCTGACAGGCATGCCGTCGTTTCAGACACTTTGCCTGGGCGTATGCATGTATGTCCATACATGCATACAATCGCTAGCTAGCGGGATCCCGACAAACTGTAACCAAATCATGTTCTTTCGTTCTAGGTTGGGGGCGGGTGTTTTTCACTCGCTCACCGGAATTTCAAGAGGGAAAAAAAACCGCGATTCGATGCAAAAGAGGCTTTTTTAGTCAAATACGTCCCTTGGCCCCTTCCAAGTACTCATTTTTGAGGCAAAAACTTGCGTCCTATAAAGTCAGGCCATTATTATCATTGGACTGGCGAGTATAGTTACCACCGATAAGTCCTGGATGCACCGAAGAGGGTCGGAGATAACTCAACAACCACTGTACCGGCATCGAATGTTTTTTTAAGCGCCTTTGGCTGGTGTTGTGTGCGTTAACCCACCATGTAAGTTGGAAATGGAGAATTTTGCTGGGAATACTTTGTTGGGAAATTGGGAATCTTGGTGCGTGAAGATTAGAAGGTGAGTGTTCTAAATCACGTCTCCTACATTCCCCTAAACGCTCCAGTTAAAGAGGCCAACTGGAGACGAACCGTGGACAATGCCACTGATGCGTATGAGTGCACACAAGTCTCGTGTAATAAAACACCGACAGATGGACGAGAGGTGGTCAGTTCGATTGTCTCGTTGGAACTGGTAACGCGGCGTCTTAAATCCAAATCGTTCGTTTGTAGACTATGAATGCTGATATTATACATTTGCCAAAAGGCCGCAACAGGCGCCATCAAGCCTGACCATTAACCACCACGGTTCTGGATAGCTAACTCAATCCTGAAAAAAGAGAGAGAGAGACAGAAGAGAGAATTAATCTGCCCAAAGACCCTTGTAGACAGGGAAAACGCCTAAAAGAGCAAACATTAGAACACCAAAACGATGAGTCTAACCCAGTCGCATGACTACCATCAACTTGATGCAAGACTTCAAATGCAACGTCAGAAATTAGACCACAAAAAAGATGCTGCGACAAATCTTTTTGGGAAAAATGTACATATTTTAAACCATGCACCATATATGTGTTTCGAAAGAGGAATGGCGTGTAGCGTCGTGATGATTGTCCAGGGAGAAAAAAACACACACGAGGCAATTCGATTTTCCGAATGGAAGAAACGCCTCTGCTAATAACTCGAACCTTCCCTGGCTGGCGATAAGCAAGAAAAGACGGCACTCATCGGCTATTCGTCCCATTAAACGTTCCTTCAGCAGCAGCGCCCGCTTGTTGCGGATGCGGCTGAGTTGGATGTAAAATCGGCGGTCGCGGAAGCGCAGGCTCAGCTAACCTAGACGACCGAGCGAGGTTTTGAGCCGAATACTCCAATTCCTTCCGCCTCCGATCTTCTTGCTCGAGGGTCATGCTCTTAATTGGAGCCGGAATTGGAGCATCTGGAGATGATCGACCCATCAATTTGGGGCTAGGATGCAGTTTTTGCACGGGCGGAAGAATTGCCGGATTTCCTAAGCTAGGAGAGAAGCTTGGGGGAGCACGTGGAGGTGACTGTTTTGTGGGGCTGAGACCCGATATGGCAACAGGCTGAGAATAATTGGACGGAGGAGTGTGTGCAAAGGAAGCATGTGGCGTAGCGGGAAAAGAAGCGGATGGGGTTTGGTTGGCGTGTGGAGAACTCGCGAGATGATGTGCTTGGTTACGGTTAAAAGGAGTGCTGGGCATCACTCCGTTCGGCGTTGCGGAAGGTGGGAAACCAGCTAATGGCCCAACGTCACGATTACCTTGAGTTGGAGACATCGACGGGCGATTCTGGATGGGAGACGGGTACGCGCCGTGAGCCGAGTAGGAAGATGACGGACGTTGGGAGTTAAAGGAGGTCGCGGTTGAATGAGGCACAGCAGGCTGTGGTGGGTAGTGTTGTATGAACTTAAGCTGTTGTTCGGGTTCTTGCCTGGCAGGAGGTTGTTGAGCTGGGGGATTTGGACGGGTTGGTGTAGCTGTGATTGGAGGTGGATGTTGCGGTTGAATAGGGCGATAAAGGTTCCCGCCCTGCGTGGTTTGTGGCGCAAGATCCGTTACCGGAAGCCCGTTCGTTGCTGGCTGAGCTGTAGACGAGGATGTGTTTTGCTGTTGAAAGGCGACGATACCATTTAAGCTGCTGGGCATTGCAGACGTATTGGCAGTTTGCGACACAGTCAACTGCGTGGAAGACGCTGTACTTGGCTTCTTAGGCTTCTTCTTGATAGGAGACTCATCGCCAGTCGGCGGCTTCCGCTTTCCATCATTGATCCTGGTCGCGTCAGCGGAAGGAGGTGAAGCTGATACGGGAATCCGGAATTTCAACGGCGGAAGTTTTGGCCGTTTAGCCTCTTCAATACGTCGCTGACAATCCGCGCAAACAAAGTGAAAATCGTCCCTCTCTGCCTCCTCCTTTGGAATCCCGAGGCACTGGCTATGCTGCCACACATTGCACTTCTCACAAGCGACGCTATGAGAGCCATCGTCCAAATTCTCTCCGTGAACTCCACAGATCGAGCAGTCAAAGAACCACGACTCTTCAGTTTGTAGGGCTTCTAGATCTTGTTTGCCCTTCTCCATCATCACTTTCAGTTGTCTTTCTGAAATCCGCGCCTCTCCGTTCTCAAGCTTCTTTGCTTGCTCCTCCATTTCAGCAACGTGTTTTTCGTGCAGTCTTCTTTTCTCTTCGCGGTCTTTAAGGCGCTGCTCTCGGGTCATCAATCGGTGAATGCGTTCTTTCTCAATCTTCTCCTTTGATTCTTGTTGTTTCTCCATAGCAATCCGCTCAGCCTCTTGCTTCTTTGCCTCCTCGGCAGCCAGGGTCTCCTGGCGTTCCTTTTCCTGCTTGCCGGCAATCCTGCTTGACCTCTTCGCAGACGCTAGTTTTTGCAGATTCACTAATTCCTTCTCTCTGCGCTGAATCTTCTTCTGTTGTGCCTCCTCAGCCTTCTCTATTACTGGGATGACTTGGTCCACTAGGCTGTCACGAAGGATTTGTTCGTTCGGATCATCTGTCTTTCGAATCTTCTCGACAAACGTTTTGTAGTCCGCAAGGGTAATGGCGATGCATTCCCACTTGTACCCTCTCGATGGGTCTTCAGTACTATCGCCATTCCCTTTGTCTTCCTCTTCGCTTTTCGCCTCGTCTTCAGCGACTTTCCTGCGCTTTGCGGCTCGCGCAGCAGCTCTCGCCTTTTTACTGTTTGCCTTGGGTTTCGCAGGCCTAGCGGGAGGGATGGGAGGATCCGTCCGGCGATATAATCGGTTGTCGTCTAGTAGATAGTACAGCCGCTCATCGCGGTCGTAGCCCAATTCTTCGACGCGCTGGCCACATGGTGCAGAGTTAGTGAACACGTTTCTCAAGTAGAATCACAGAGTAAGAGTCCGTACCCATTGGGTCTGCTCCATCTCCTTTTGTTCTGGCATTTTTTCGCGGAATTTCTCAGGGTTCCATAGTGTCCAAGCGGCCAACTGCTGTAAGACGCGTATCTTTTCGAACAAATCAAATTCGTGGAACTTCTTTGGCTCTTCTTCAGCTCCAAAAGGGTTTCGGCCGGGAGCTTTCGCGTTGTATTGACGACGGGTGTATTCTTCAAAGTTATCTCGCCTACAGAGACAGGGCAAGAGGGCAAGGAGGTTAGACAGTGATGAAGGGGAACGGGGCTGAACATGGAAGCAAACGACGTACGTTAGGCCACGGTGCGATGAGACAAACTTGAGAAGCGACAAGCCAATCTCAAGTAATTTCTCCGAATGTCCTGGCTTCATGCACTCGGACTCCAGATCCTGTCACCCCAGAACAAACATTAGAATTCATATTATAAAAAAAGGGGGAGGGGCCCAGGAGAAAAGAGGAGATGCAAGATGATGTACCTCAATATCAAAATCATCGTTTATCTTCATGGTCTTGCCAAACATGTATATGTATTGGACTAGATTCGCAAACTCCCACGTGTTGCGGAGTTTACTGAGAAGGCCGCCTCCGTGATCTTGCTGAGCCCCGAAATCCGCAGGGGAGACCGAGTGCTCCTCCGTTTCCTCCCTGGCACGCTTGCGCGAAACCATGTTGGAAGGGCGGGACGAAGGTGCGGAGAGAACGCGAGATCTCGTTTGTAGGCGGTCGGACGCGCGGGCGTTGATGACAGGCCGAGAGGGTTTTGGCGGAGGGGACGAAAGTTGAGCTGTTGGATGAGTGGGCGTTTAAGCGGCAAGATAATGATCGGAGAGACGAGATCCAAAAGTAAAGAAGAAGAGAGAGACACAGGGTGTTTTGGATTTCCACCCGACGAGAAGCGCAGATGGGGAGTTCTGGCTGACTATATTCTCTCGGAAGACATGGCCAGGCGGGTTTTTGCAGATTGGTTTTTTTTTTGATGTCACTTTTCTTCTTCTTCTTTTCCTCCAACGAGAGAAAGGGCGAGGCTTGCCAAGACCGCGCTTTGCTACATTGGGACGTCGCGTTTCGCCAAGATGCGCTATTCTATATCCGGCCAAATGATTATAATATTTCGGGCCGACGTTTGAGCCGGAGGGCAAATTCGGGGAATCTTTTATCCAGGCAAACAAGAATCAAACAAACATGTAGCTAACCAGGGAGGAGGGACAAACAAGCAGTGGTATCCATGCATTCAGGTGGGAATCAAAGCAAAGCAGGGAGAGCAGGATGAGAAAATCAAGACCATATACACGGATTTAACCCCTAAAGAGACAGCGTTTATATATGCATGCAAGTTCTAGCCTTGGAGCTCTATCTTGCTCTATATATTCAACAAAACTTGCTGCAGGGTGAGGTCTAAGCTGTGCATCGAGTGAAAACTTTACGGTCATCATATGACATTCGATTCTTCCTTCAGGCTGAATGAGCCATCATCCGTTCACTTTCGAGACTCAAGAGCATGCTGAATGGCTATTTGTTACAGACTGATTAGTGGATTGATCGATTTGTTTCGGCAGATTACAGGAGTAAGAACTAACCGTCGCATGACGTCTTCGCATCGCCAAACAGCATCTTCGTGCCAGGCATATAGAACATGGGGTTTGGTACATCCGCTAAAATGAGAATTTGCCTGTTAGCAAAAAACAGGGTCTCTAGAACTTCCGCATTTTCCCCCACTATACGATAAAGATAACATACCATAACCACTGGACATTCCACGCTTCATAACAACAACCTCCTTACTCTTCCACACGTGGAGGACAGGCATGCCGGCAATCGAGGAGCCTGGTTCGAGCGCAATCGGATTCACGGTATCATTGGCACCGATGACGAGCGTCACATCAGTCTCTCCAAAGTCGTCATTGATCTCATCCATTTCCAACACAACTAAACCGTCGCATATTAGCTATCAACGGTCCAATGGGAGGAGCGGATGGAGAAAGGCCTTAAAAACTCACTATCATATGGGACCGCTGCTTCAGCAAGGAGAACGTTGCACTGCCCAGGCATTCTTCCGGCAACCGGATGAATTGCGAACCGGACTTTGACACCTTTAGCCCGAAGCATCCGTGTGATTTCCGAAATTGCGTATTGAGCTTTGGCGACAGCCATGCCGTAGCCAACAACCTAGTAATAATACACTTTAGCAACAAGATGTGCCATTAAATGCGAAAGAAGAACGTACAATGATAACACTCTCAGCATTTAGAAGAGCCTCAGCGGTATCATCCACCGAAGTCTTGGAAATTTGCCCTTCGATCTTGTGTTCAGCTTGTGTGGGCGAGGACATACCGCCAAACAAGACGTTGGTCAACGAGCGATTCATAGCAACACACTGCAGTCCAATTAGCTTTAGATAATCCAAAACCCACAAATCAGGAGCATACCATGATATATGACAGAATGGAACCGCTGACACCAATCAAGGAACCAACAGTCGTAAGCAGCGGGTTGTCTAACATGAACCCTTCCGCAACAAGCGCGAAGCCTGAATATGCGTTGAGCACGGTGATCACAACAGCTAGGAGAAAGTCATAATACGTTAGCGTCGATCGACCAAGTTGCATGTATGGCATGGGAAACTTACGCATATCAGCACCGCCAATAGCAGCGGTGGTTGTGTATCCCTTCAAAAAGCTAAGAACTGTGCTTGTGCCTAAACATGCAGCAGCGATCGCGGGTGCTCCAGGAGCCATAGTCACAAATGCACCCATAAGAGCCATATTCCCGCCAAGGAGCGAGGAGTTAATCAAGTGTCGGCCAGGAAGGTTCAAGGGTTTCGAGGACATTCTTCCAGCAAGCTTCAGGAAAGCGACGATTGAACCGGTGAAAGTTACACCACCTGCGGCAAAATCAGCATAATGAATCAAAATAGAAGTTAAATGAATGCTCCTTACCAATGACAACACCCAGATAGGCTGTGACAAGATGCAACGTCGAGATAGACCCAACCTCTGCGAGGACACTGCCAATGCTAGTCAAAACAGCTGCCAGGCCAACAACAGAGTGCAAAGCGGCAACCATCTGAGGAAGCTCGGTTGGCGTGATGCGACGACCGATAATTGCACCTAGAAAAGACAGCTTTAGATTAGAACGGTTGGCAGTGAGATTTTACCTTGGACTCACCGAGAATGCTGCCAATACCGGCAACACCAGCAAACTGCATGAGAACCTCGGCAGGGAAACCGACAGCGGCCAAAGATGCCAGGATACCGGAACCAACACCTAAGATACCAAGCATATTTCCCTGTCGGGCAGTTGCCTGGGAAGCTAATCCGGAGATAGAGCTGATGCATAAAATGCTGCTAGCCAGATATCCTGCCTGCACGAGGCCCGCCATTCCGGTGGCTGTAGCGGCAATGTATCCTCCACCGAAAAGAAGACCAGGAACGGCATACAACCAAGGGTATTCCGGTGGGTCGGTGGGGCCTATAAGGGTGTAAGCGGGATAAATCATTAAAGAGCAAGATATATGACTGACGTTTAAACATATCAAGCATTCGCTTGGTAATAACGAAACCACCGGATACGTTCACGAAAGCTAGAAGGACAGACAGTGCTCCGAGGGCTTGAGGAATGGTGCCAGGTAAATATCCACCACCCATAACGAACAAGCCTCCCACTCCGACCATACCTGGGATTGCATGTCAGAAAAATGGCTAGAGAACAAGTTTCGATTGGAGCTTAGATATCTCACCGGAGATTGCGTTGGTCACGCTCATCAGCGGAGAGTGCAAAGCAGGGCTCACACCCCAGACAACTCGATATCCAATAAGACCCGCTAGACCGGCAGTAAACATGTTACTCATGAACAATGGGCCCGTAAACTTCCCTAACACAAGGGCCGATCCCATTCCAGCCGTCACCGTTGCCACTTCGCGGGAGACCTTTTGGAACGGCGTCAGGGCAAGCTCCGCAGACTCTTTGGAAATTTCAGCGGCCCCCGCCTTTGGCTGTGGAGTTGGCGGAGGCGCAGGACGTGGCACTGGAGGGAGAATTTCGCCGCCATGAGTAACAATTGAGCCGCGTACGACCTCATCCGCCGGGTCAACACCAAAGTGCTTTTCTTCAGGGGCCATGGAGAGGAGGAACTTGGTAATGTTATTGGAGTACAAAGTAGACGATTGTGTAGGAAGCCGGGACGGAAGGTCAGTGTAGCCTGCATACATGTCAGTACTTGTTAACTCCCAATTCGAGCTGTCTACGCACCAATAATTGTAACACCGTTCCGAGTGACCATTTGTCCCGGAATGGTTAAGGTGCAGTTGCCTCCAGCTTCGGCCGCAAGATCAACGATCACAGAGCCCGGTTTCATGGCAGCAACCATCTGAAATTCGAGTCAGCCCGATTCAATGGACACCGTTTTAGCTAGACATACCTCGTCAGTGATTAATTTGGGAGCAGGCTTCCCTGGAATCAGCGCTGTCGTAACGATAATGTCAACTTCGCGAGCTTGCTCGAGAAACAGTTTCATCTCGGCTTCGATGAACTCCTTGGACATCTGCTTTGCATATCCACCTGCTCCCGAGCCGTCCTCTTCGATATCAACTTCGATGAATTCTGCTCCAAGCGACTGCACCTGCTCCCGCACCGCAGGGCGAGTGTCAAACCCGCGTACTATTGCGCCCATTCGGCGTGCCTAAACAAAGTAAGTATCCTATATAACAACACTAGTAATTGTTTGTAAGAGGAGACTCACGGCGGAAATCGCACTAAGACCTGCCACACCAGCCCCAATAACCAAGACTTTACCTGGAGGAATCTAAGAAACAAGTAAGTTGAGTTCCCTGAGAACCAACACACGGACATTTCTTCACACCTTTCTATAAAGATTCCCAACTGGTCAGTATGAGCTTATTCATGGGGGTGAGTTGTCTAAAGAGTCTGTGACACTTACCCAGCTGCAGTCACTTGACCAGGCAAGAATCTGCCGAAATGGTTTGATGCCTCTAAGATGGCTTTATAACCGGCAATATTTGCCATTGAACTGTACAAATAAGCACCACCAGTAAGTTTTTTATCATATTCCTCTAGTATAAGCAGGAGATTTTCTCTTTTTTTAAATCAGATTTTCACAACACACCTCAACACATCAAATACCTGGGCACGCGAAATGCGTGGAATCATATCCATGGCAAACGACGTCACACGTCGGGCGGCCAAGGCGTCTACGATAGGCTTATTCTGCGTTGGATGGAGCATTGAAAGCAGCGTTGAGCCTTCACGCATCTGCTGCACCTCATTGATATCTCCCTCGATCCTGGGGCCTCGGACCTTGAGAAGGATATCACTGTCGGCCCAGAGCCGAGTGCGGTCCACCACGGTGGCTCCCGCGTCCTGGTACGCTTCATCTGGGAATTTTGACTCTGAGCCGGCGCCGCGTTCAATGAGCACGCGACTGAATCCTTTCTTCAGCAGAAGAGCGGTGTTTTGAGGAGTGAGAGCTACACGGCGCTCGTTGAGGTAGGTTTCGAGGGGAACGCCGACCGTAAGGGCTGAGTATGGGAGGGAGGTAATGAGGTTGGAAGGGGTGGAGCTCTGCTTGACGTCTCGTCTCTGCGCGGTGCAGGAGAAGGTACGAGATTGGAAAGCTATCGGGGTAAGAAAAGAGGGTATTGTCAGCCTATATTGATTACTCGATCCACAGCCGGCCTGAGATCTTTTCCATCATCACAAAGATGTATGTTAATTCTTTTCTGTGGGCGTACCTGAAAGCGCAAGAACCAGACGTCTCTGGAACCCCGCACGGGTACCAGCTCGGCGCGGGCGCAGGGTGTTGATGGGCCTCATTGCTGCGGACATTGCTGCCTTTCTTCTACCCGCTGAGCTCTCTTGGCCACAGACGCACGACGAGATAGAGAGACAGACAGAGACCAGCTACCATCTGCGGGCCTCCGTTGTGGATTGTGATGGATGTTCACCGCTTGGATCGAGTGAGAAAGGCGATGGCAAGCGGAGTATGTACAGAGAGGAGCGCTAGTTAAGGGTTTGCATGTAGAAACTATATGTCACCAGGATCGTCAGAATAGGCAGGACGGCAGATGGCCGAGCTTTGACAGAAAACGAGAGGGGGTTGAAAATGCAACAGGGCGCCCTGGACCCTTAACAACAACAGTGATGCATGCGTGAGACGATGATGCGTTGCAACTCCTTCTGGTCGAGAAGGGCGGAAGAGAGTGCACTTTGGGTACAGTAACTAGTTACCTGTTAGTTGCAGTACTTCCTGAGCTGCCCTTCCTAGGGTCGTATCTCAAGCCGGTGCGGGGGTGGCCAAGGTACTTACACAAACGCTGGAATGGATGGTCCAAACAACAACTCCTCGTGATTGGGTCGTTTGCTCCTCAAAACTCGTGCCGGCCCTCCGAGTGCAAATGCAAGGACCGCTTTCCACGACGCAACGCAGCTAACTAAACTCTTGTCTATGAGGATGGAAACGAGCAAAAAGCAAAAAGCAGATTTTAAGAATCTCTCCCCCGACTCGACGCAAAAGAGCTTCCCACCGATGACTCCCTTTTTGAGTTAACGACAAAAAATGAGTTTCGGTCAGGGTTTACGGGTCTGCGGGGAATCAGGGCGCTAATAACCAACCACTGGTTAACTAAGTTACAGGGGCTTCCCCCTGGAGAACCAACGACGTTTGTTTCCTTATTAACTAAGTTAGTTACAGCGGGAATCCGGAGGCGCGCTTGAAGATTCTCTGGTCAATTCGCTCGCCATGTAACTAGTTATGGAGGACTCTGGAATGGAATGACTGTATATAAATCACAACGTCAAATGACCTGAGAGAATTGGGTTCAATTGTGATGATCAATGCTTGTCAGGCGGGGATCTAGGTAGTATAACTAACTAGTTAACTACCAAAGCTCGCTGTTCTGAGTTCCCGCTGACAAAAGACATTGCACAGAACTTAAACGCAGCAGCGAATTCTATCCTTGCGATGGGCGGCCCGCTGCAGATGTCTTCGGGACCTCGTGGGTAGCCACCATTAGGTAACTAGAGAGCTTGCGAGACCAGTCCGAAGCGCACACAGCCACGACCCTTTTCATGAAAACGGGCAGTTTAACTAAGTTACACTCCACCATACGGAGTAGATCTTATAGATATACTCCCATTGGCGTCTGGTCTGGAGCAAAAAGCCCAACCTCCTTTCAAAGCCGATACATAAATGCCATAAAAGACCAAGTGGCTACGCAGTACTTTGTTATGCCTCGAATCTACTTCTCTTTCCACTTCTACGAGGCTTCGTAATCACCAGCAAAATATTGGATCTCTCCCATGGGCCATACCCTCCAATGGCTGCCGTACTAGCCATACCATTTAAGGCATTTTCCTTTGCACAATGGTTCAATATCCCTCCAGTCCTCTCGATTAGGAAAGTCGGATGACTTCATTGCTTCTGGCATTTGAGCTTAGTATAACGCTTGGTGTTTCGGTGACTGGTTGAATGTCATCAAGCAAGGAAGACGAGTCGAACTCTAGCCATTGGACGAATGAACTTCTTTTGGTGCAACTAATAGCCCGTTCATCAGTCCACGGGCGCATCTCTTTATACTCTTGCTAATGACGTCTCTCTCTCTCTCTCTTGTGTGTGTGAGTGTTCCGTTGACGCTGAGATGCAACCGGAAAAACAATCCAATCAAATGGCACCATTATCTTTGAAACAATGCCTAGGGATTCGGATGGTCTTTCCCAATCGTGGCATCCGGGGGCGTATGGATCTCTTTGTCTCAACACACCCAAGACTTGTTCCAGACGTTCTCGAGCCGTGGGAGCAAACCAAGAGAGAAAAAAAAGGGTCCTTGACTCCTTGCCTTGGTCGTGAAAGTTAATTCACGATATCGGAGGCGCAGGATAGCGATTGCGGAGGGATGATTGCGTGAGACGGGACCCGCTTTGTTGTAATTTTTTTTTAAACTCGCGACCATGTGAAGTTTTCGTGGTCAGCCTGTGGTCTGAAAATAAATATCATCCTTTTCAAAAAAAAAAAAAAAACCTGCTTTTGAGAAAATGAAAAGAAGAACGGTAACTTTTGAACCTGCAATTGAACAATTCTTTTTTTGGGATGCGAGTCCACGGATGTGTAACCAGACAATTCAACACACCCGGGTCCCTTGAGGTCAAGCAAGTAGTAACTAAATTGCGTCGATGACTTCAACCTGAGCGGGAGAGATTGTTCGGTTCCCTCAGGGGGGAAAAACGCGTTCCTTGCCCTGTCGCGGGCAAGCCGGGAAAATTGCTGGGCGGGTACCTGATTGCGACATGCAAACCAGCCTGCAAAACTCGCCAGGGCCTAGGTACCAGAGAGGTAGTCCTAAAAACAGACTAGGGCCGGCCAGCCGCAGCGCACCAGAATCGTCCAATTAGAGGCGGAGACGGAGGTATGAGTCACACCTGGGGCTCCACAATTGGGGGCTGTCTAGACCACATGCAGCTTAGCGACCTGAGCGGACGGCCAGATCGGGGCAAGCGTGAGGGTATTTTGCAGCCTTCAGGGGCCCGGCGGGGAGGAAGTGTGGTCAGCCCGTGCGCTTAGCTAATCCACCCGCATTCTTTCTTTTTAACTGCCTCGCTGCCTCTCCCTTTCTTCCGCTCCCTCTTTTTTCCCGTTTTTCCTCCCCTT
Source organism: Amauroascus niger (assembly GCA_001430945.1). Lineage (NCBI taxonomy): Eukaryota > Fungi > Ascomycota > Eurotiomycetes > Onygenales > Onygenaceae > Amauroascus > Amauroascus niger. The sequence continues at coordinate 28,754 of LJPK01001791.1, forward strand.
TTCTTCTTCTTCTTCTTCTTCATCTTCTCTCTCCTCTGCTCTCCAAACTCACTCTATATACCCTTTTTTTCCCACACAAATATCACACACAAAATTTCATTCACTACTGCTTACAAAAAGAAACATTTGTCTCGTTATGGCGACTTTCTAGAGCCCTCTGGCTTACTTCGTGCCCCTTTCTCGTCCCCAAAAGGAGAGACCAAAAACACCGTAACCATACTCCACTCAACGACTCCTGTCAGTTCTCATTCCTCTTCTTCAGAGACTCCTTTAGGACCTCTGGACTTTAGCAACGCCTTGCGCCGCTCCAGCTCTCAGACTCTCAACCCTTGTACAACGTTCGACTTCACGTCGTTCACCACGGATACCCAACAGTCAACATGGCCTCCTCCACCGTCATCCCACCAGCCTCAGGCTTCATCGAACCCTGTGCACGCCCCGCAGAACGACTTCGTGCTCTTCCCCGCGCCTGCTCCCCAGCGTCCTCGCGATTGGAACCAAGCCCAAGCGAATTTCCTTAGAGCTTCCGGCCAACTGCATCCCGCATCGGCCCAGAACCATCGTCGTCACTCTTTCCTTCCCCAGCAGCAGAAGCAGCTACAAGCTCATAACTTTGGCTCTCCGGCTGCCCCGGACCCAAGAGTGGCAAGCGTAATCAATCAGTCTCAAGGATTTTGCAACTCGTCCACTCGGTCTCCTTCTCTTTCGCGCGTGACGGCTTCGCCTCAGCAGCAGCGCATTCACGCTCTGTCGGCTCCCAGCTCCTCTCCGTATTCCATTCGTCCGCCAGTGCCTCTCTTTCCTGGTACGGAAACTACTGCACCCCAATATCCACAAACCCCAGCAACAGCAACCACTCATCGTCGAGCGATGTCGACCTCACATCTTCCGCTCGGTATGCCCTCAACGTCCATCTCTAATAATCGTAGCATCTTGTCTAACAATCATGCAGATCTCGGAGCTCTCTTGGATCTCCCGGCAGACACGTTTGCCGGGGACTTCGAATCGTCTCCTGAGTCTTCTTTGTTTGGGCCAGATCAAATCAAACTCATGAACTTTAATTCTTTCAACGAACCTGTGCCGTCTAATACCGTGTCTCCACAGGACCTGATGATGGACTCGTCTGCTCCACCATCAACGTCTTTTACAGACATGAGTACCCCATCGTTTGAGTCTCCCGGCTACTTCAGCCATGAAACTTCTCCGCTCTTTGCTACCGAATCTGAACTTGGCCCTGGCCATGAAGAGTGGGAGTCTTTGTTCCCAGTTGAATCCTCAATGCTTCCAAAACTTGATGAGACGATGACACCCAGCCCTTTAAAGGCAAGTCAACTCGTCACACCGATGACCCGCACCTCGTCATCCCCAGGAGCATCTCCTCGAAACAACCGGTCATCAACTCGCCCCTCCTCGTTTTCGGGAGTGAAGCCACGCAACCGAGACAAGCCTCTTCCTCCAATCGTTTATAACAATACCGACCCTGTCGCGGCCAAGCGCGCCCGAAACACCGAAGCAGCTCGTAAATCTCGTGCTCGTAAAGTTGAACTGCAGGAGTCAATGGAGCGTCGTATTGCTCTACTAGAAGAGGAATTGGAAAAATCTCGTCAAAGCGAAGCGTACTGGAAGTCTCTTGCGGAAGCTAGACAACTTGATGGCTAAGATTTTGATTTTTCCATCGTTCTGAGTTTCTTTTTGTTTGAATTGATCTTTACTATTCTGTGTGATATTGTGTGGGCTTGGGATGATGGGCGGATCGAGCCATGTTCTTGATCGTCCGGCCGCATCGGCATTTTTTGTTTTCGGACAACAATTGTCTTGCGTGCTCTTCAAAAAGTTATTGGACGCTCTTTTTTCGGTATCCTTATCTTGCCTTCTTTTGATGTGCTTTTACCAACCTACCGTGTTTCGACGTACTTTGGTTTTTCATGTTCATCGCAATATTTTTTATCATTCTGTATTTCGGCCGGTTCTGATGTCTCCTGGAATTCTTTCGTGGGATTGACTCGTGGCCTTGATTGTGTGATATTGTTCTTCTAGCATTTTGAGAGGATAAAATACATATGCTATTATTTTCATTTTGCTGTGGCCACTAGCCACCCAATATTAAATCTAGAGAGAACGCATTTCTCTATTGTAGTCATATCGAACCACCAGAACGGGGCCATTCGGTTTTGCCGTAGAACCGTCTATCGTATCTTGTCACTTAACTACTGCTGCTTCTTCGACTGGAGATCGGGCCAGTCATGGCCTTGCATCATTGGTGTGTGTGTTGGTTATATGGCTACTTCCGGTTTCTTTCTGTGGAGGGGTGAATGAGATTGAACGTTCAGACTTTTCCCCACCAGCAGACTGAAAATTTCATTCCTAGCCTTGTGTCCGGAGATGTACAGGTCATGAGACCCCCCCAACCCCCCCAGAAGTGAGCGGAAAATTCAAGTGCACTCCATGACTTGGGGAAGATGGACCTTGGTCCCCTAACTATCAGTTTCAGATCTTTGTTGCTCTAAATAAAAACTCCTTCATCCATTCACTTCATTTTCCAATCACGAATCTGCACAAATCTGGAAGTACTCTACCCCGCTTCTGGGCCAACTGTAGTTAAGTAAGGCAGCGGGGACTCTGATGAAAGCGTATTTATTGAAAGCATTCGCGGCCCCCTTGCTTCAAATTAAATATCAAAAAGATTTTCCTATTTCTAGTTTATCAGGTACATGCATACATACACAATCTTGGGGGCCTGTCAAATCATCAGGGAGTCTGTTTAGCCTCTCGGAAAGATTTGATGTCAAACACCTGTCGCAGGGTAGATATTTATCAAAAGAAAATTATGTCCCCCACAACCCCCTAGTTTCAAATCATGGAATTTTGATCAGACAAAACATTAGTATAGATCAGAAACTTCTGGTCCTGTGTCTGTTTGGGTTAGATGGTGAGTATCTACATGGTGCTTGCTTGCTTGCTTCATCTTCTTGCTGATCTTCCCACAAATCTATATTTGGCTTGGTCTGCCTGTTCCAGGTTGAACACGTTTTTAATGTGCTACTTTCTCTCCACCATCAATCCTTTTTTTTTGATAAGTTACAAGGTGATGCTCAAGTGTAAAGTCAGAGAATTGATGTCATTTTCCTGTTATGGTTATTCCAATTCCACTCTTCTTTCATCTTTCAATCTCAAAAACACAATAAGAAAATGAAATGAATTGATTGTCATACTCCGTACATACATCACCTGTCCTAGTCCTATCAAACTTCTTTTGCCATCCCTGGGTCTATGCCTTTTTAACTAGAGGAGCAGATGGATGGTTTGCAGGTGCAAAACGAAACAAGGGCCCATCATCTGAATCTTCTCGGTAACCAAAGAAGAAAGAAGAGAGAGTCCACCGCATTATATCAAGTACCGAAATGGACCAAGACTGCTTTTTTGTGTTAAAAGGGAACAAACTGAACATAAGGAAACAGATGGAACCAATGAGAAAACCGGGAGACCACATAACTTTGCAACTCCAATGATTTTCGCTAACCCGCACAAAGAGGGAAAAATGCTGTTTATGGTATCAACCAAAAGCCAGGACCATGTGATTATTGACAGGAGAAAAAAAGAGGAGAAGGAAAATACATGGGAGTATCAGAAATGGACAGACTAAAACCCAGAGCTTGAGAAATCCACATATCACCACCAGCCCTGGAACAATCAATCCCTCCCCCATGAACCCACACGCCAGTGACCATCTGAGAAATATCATAGATAACAATGCAAAACATTTTAGTGATGACGATGAAGACAATGAACACAGTCTGAGAAAAGGCATTCAAAGAAAGCAAGCAAAGAGCCGCCTGTACAGAAAGAAAGGGAGAAATGGGAAAAGATCTGGTACACAATATATGGCGAGAAGGCTTAACTGAATTTTTTCTGTAGGTCCCCAAATGCCTAGGAGAAAGAAAGAAAACAAAATCATACCAAAGCCGAGAGGTAGAAGTAGCTCCTTTTTGCCCCCATTCCTGTCACCATGTCTATTAAATGACAGAATACCGTTTATATTGTGCCTTCTTTATTTTCGCAGGGAACTCATTGATATCGAGGAATTTTTTCGCATTACATTGTAGGGCCAGCACCGGCAGAGGAATCGACGACATTATCAGATAGATTGATGAGAAGCTGGGCGAGACATCGTTTCGTAGCGGCATCATCACGGAGAACAGAAGAGAATGTGGCATCACGCAGTGGTTCGGGAAGACACTGCCGAAGGGCTTCTCTCGCACGGTTGTTGTCGCTAAGGCTAATAATTTTTAGTTAGAGAACGAAAATTTCGCCAGCGTATAGAACTCACCGAAGGAAGCACCGAACGACGTGTTTAAGTAATCTAACTGTCTGCTGCTCAACGAGTTGGGTGACCATGTTGCTCAGGACAGAGCCCACCGCATAGAAGCGCTCATATGTGGCACATATATAAGCAAGACCAATATCATCAAGCAAAATTTTTTGAACGATAAAAATGGCGACAGTTTTGCTTAGTTCAGACCCCGTTTCCATGATCCGCAAACAAAGAGGGATGATTTCAGTTGTCAGCAGAAAATTAATAACATCCGTTGAATCATTTTTCACCAATGCACCGATTACACCCAGGGACGTCAGCCGAAGGTACTCGAATGGCCGGGATTTTGATGTGGTATTGAGAAAGGGGTAGAGGAAAAGTGGAATATGAGCTGTGGTAAATCGGGTTAGCTGACTATAAACCTACCGAAACGATAAGCCATGATGTGTATAGGGACACAAGTCTCACCATTTAGGAAAAGAGTCCTGGTTTCGTTGTGAGAGGCGACGCACTGCAGGAGAGCAAGGGCATTGCAGACACGATTCGATGCAGCGGCAGTAAGCTGTGAAGGATTGAGTAATGGATAGACAGAGATGATTTCTTGCAGCAACGAAGTCATAACCCCTGCACAATCACACTCAAATTAGGACCAGAATGCCAGTCGGAAAAATAAAGCCAAAGAAAAAACCAAAGTGATATTGGCATACCAAAGGAATGCCATATGATCAAGGCCATCTCGGGCACCTGCTCTCTCTTTTTACTCAGCTCCATGAGCGCATCCTCCCTGAGACTCGGATCCAACAACTCGGCCACCCACACCAGAACCTTGCGATTCTCCTCGCTGATCATACTATCCATATTCGCGGCAGCAGCGGCAGAATTATCGGGGCCACCGGAAGCAGATTGGGAGTTGTTCGCGGTGGCATTGTTTAATGCAAGACGATTGTAGTGTTGTTGCTGTTGCTGTTGTTGTTGGTGCTGCTGTTGTTGCTGTTGTTGGGCCACGGCGGCAGCGACGTGCTGTGCTTGTACAGCATGCTGGGCGGTTAAAGAAGAATGGTGCTGCTGTTGTTGTTGTTGTTGCTGCTGTTGGTGCTGTTGTTGTTGTTGTTGAAAGTGCGATTGATGTTGCTGGTGGTGTTGAAGCCAGGTAGAATCAGCTTGCTGTGGATACTGATGTTGGTGGGAGAAGAGATGTTGAGTCTGAGCCTGTAGCATTGTGCCAGGGCTGAAGGAGGAACTCCTTTCTGGTTTCAGACTTTGATTCCGGAAGGTCTCTTAAGTCTAGGGGAAAAAGGGCCCCAAGTGGAGTTGGTCCGGATGAAGGCCGGCAATGGGTTCGCGGGACTCTTTGAAAAGGTACAAACGGGGCACGCAGGAGAGGGAAAAGACTGTGCGAGTGTGCAAAGAGCTGTTTCAAAAGAAAGCAAATTTTGGGTAGAGAGAGAAAGAGCTGAATTATGGGTGATTGTTTCTTTTCAAGACGAGGGAGGGGCGCGGGTTAGACAAAGCGGTGGTGGTGGTGGTGGTGAGAGAAGTGAGAAGTGAGGAGTTGAGTGGAGAGGAGTTGTGAGCGAGCGAGTTTGGGAGTCTGAATGAGAGCAAAGCGTCAATGGCGCTGACTCAGCAGATCTCTGCCCAATGACGTTGCATTGGTTATGTATGGGAGAAGAAATGAAGTCTACAGGTAAAAGGAGCCTGGTTGTTCTCTGTGCAATTGATGAAGGATCCCAACGTTGTTGCTGGTGGGTAACTAGTTAGATAGTTATCTGGCTCCCTTGATGTCCAACAAATCACGGCAGAGCAGGCAGCTCTACAGCTTCACTGCAAGGGGTTCTTATTGGGCAAGAAGAGTACAAGGGGTTTGTTATTTCATGTTCGTTCTCTTTCTCATTCTGTGCTTTCAATCAAGCTATCTGTACATGCATCCTTAAGGGATATCTAAATTAACTTTCCATCATCAAATCAGATCCATCAAAGCATAACATCATATAATTATCAAACCCATTGAACCAAGACATCCCTTTTCCTCCAAACCGCTGAACAGACAGCAACCAAAATATGTGCTCTCATCGATCCGGTATGTACAGTACATCTGTGTGCACATACACAGCTATTCGTGGACCCGGCTATCAATAGCCACAACCCTTGTCCCAAACACCACACGAAACTCCGAAAAGGAAAAAGGCCAAAAACTCGATGCAAAAAATTCCATATCGTCCCAATCGAATCATTTGTCGTTAAAAAAATCCAAGGAGAAAGGACTGGATGAAAAGCAACTAGGGTCGGTTTTCAACGAAAACATGCTCGTCGACGTGGTGCACTTCATGCCTGAGAGGCTCGACGATGTCCGGGTACCCTCCGTGATGGTCGGTAGGTGGATGAGGGCTTCGGGGCCCACGACCGCTAGAGGGCCCGCTCGAGCTGCTCTCCGACGACGAGTAGTAATAGGAATAGCTCTTCTCCGACGGCTCAGGCTTCCGTCTCTTCAAGCCCAGGCACAGGGCAACCACCCCAATGATAGCACCAACGCTTAGCCATTTGGTCCATCCGGACTTCCCTCCTCCTCCATGGCCGGGAGCCGGCAAGCTGTAAGACGAATGAGAGACGGCTGATCCATCATGACGACGGCCACCACCGAACAAGCCACGGACAAACTTGGTGATAGTTCCGATGCAGAAGCAGAAGCAAAGCAGCAGCAAGATGAACGCTCCGGCAAGAGCGCCGATGACGATTCCTGCAATTGCCCCGCCACTGAGACCGCCGCCGGGCGTGATTCTGATTGGGGTACTCCCGTCGGTGCCGACGGCAGGAATAAATCCGACAGTGGTGGTGGGGAAACCTGTAGCCGTGACGGTCACGTCGCTCGTCGGTCGCACGGGCGGACTGATCGACGGTCCCGGAATGGATTCCCAGGGCGAACCTCCCGCTGGAATGCAAACGCCTGTGTCATCGCATGCCTCTGCAGCGGAGCAGCACCCGTTCCCGCACTGGGTCTCGCCCAGCGAGGCTTTGCATTGGCTATTTCCGGGCGCAGTCGCGGCGACGTAGCGGCTACCGGTTGACGTGACTTCGGTCAGATCTGTTTTCGTGAATGTAGTCGTGAAATATACCCAGCCGCCGCCTTCAGCGTCCGCAGCGACTCTGCATGCAGCTTGGCCGTTGGAGTCTGTGTAGCATTCTTCGGATGCTTGACAGCATACCTGGCTGTAGAAACCACAGACGTTGGGACAGTCGCGATGTACAAGGACGACACTTCTCGGCGGTGGTGTAGGAAACGGTGAACCGTGAATCAATAGAGGTGCGGTAGCAAGAAGTGCAAGGAGGGATAGGGCCCTCGAAGGGTAAACTGCGGATCGCATGTCGAAAATCAAAGCGCGGAGAGGATTTGTAGGTTCAGGACAGCGCAAAAAAAGAATAATGGCTGCAATTGGGCTTTTTCTGCCCGCTCTGTGTTATGGGCGTCCCCAAGCTCCGTTGCTATGGGGAGAGCTAGTTGGGAGGGGGAGGGGGGTTTGTGTTGCTAGGGAGGGTTGTGAACAATAGCAATTCTGACGAGTGAAAAGAGCGATGTTTCGAGTCCAGGAAAAAGATACCGATGATGCTGAGAGATGAATACAACGAAGAAGAAAAAGAAAGATTCAGACTCAACAAAGAGGTGGAAGAAGAAGAAGAAGAAGAAATTGGAAGGGCTGGGGGGATATTCTGGTGGTGAGAGAGAGCTCCCAGCCACCCCCCATCAACCAAAACACCCAACCACCGACTTTCTCTTCCTTTTCACTTGTGGAGCTTGCTGGATAGTTGAAGCACACACATGAGAAAAATGATAGTAGTAAGAAAGAGTGAAGAAGCGTACTCCGTAGTGAATCAGAGAATGGTCGGTTGGCATCTCCTCCAACCAGATGTGATGGTGTTATGTTGTGGGCAATGCGGGGGAATCGATCAACTTGGAAGGCTTTGGAGCCAAAACGGTGACCTCTTCTCTTCTCTTCCCCTCTCTTTTGGCCCAACACAACCATTGATGGTATCATGACTTTCTACAATGCAGACATTCTAGCTTTGGTCCTTCAAGGAATATATGTGATTGAGATATCTATTATTCTTTTTTGCAAAAGGGGAAAAGCTGCTACATCATTGCTCCCCATCCCAGTATACTCCGACAAGAGGCCCAAGCAGGACAAATACAAGTCATATATTACAACCAGCAAAGGATATGTTTGTTTAACAAGCCCCTCTCTCATTGTAGCTGGACCTGGCGTTGTTGATGTTCCCAGCCTACAATATCACTAACACTCCTCATCTTCATGAGCTCCAAGGCATGAGTTCCATGCAACACGTCCCAACCGAAGTGAGGCGCACACCATAGCACCCTATGACCAAATTGTCACCCAAGCACCATGAAGCTGCTGATCGGACCCTCAATTATGTGAAGCAGTATCAATATTTTCCGCTTCTATATGGTGGTGAGGATAGATTCTCAAGTTTCCAGTGACACTTTGTTTGCCGATAATTCGTTCGACCGCAAGGGTCCTCGAGCCTATGACTTCCACGTGGCGGACTGCAACAGTTCGACAATTAATTGGGTCGAAAAGCCCTTAGAATTTTCTCAAATTTACTCAGATTTTCAGATTCTCAGATGCACCTTGCCTCTGAAAAGTGGCAGGTGTTGCCACTCCAAAGGTAGACAAGCAAGTTGGTATGCTGTTGTGCATCTTTATGCACAATATAGTGGAGGTGGATCATTGAATAACGGTCCGCGTGGGTATCGGATCCAATTGAGCGATTGGCCTTGACTCTTTGACAATGTTGCTGGCTTGGAGTTGTAAGGGAACATGAATCTATCCGTGATCGGTGTTGAAAAAGTGACAGTAGAGAAATCTTCGAAGACAACCTCTTCGGGCTCGGATTGGTGTTTACGATTAGGGAGACCTGTTACAAGAGAGACGGAGGTCAGCGTGCACATACACATAAAGGCAGAACCAATTTAGGAAGAAGGGGGAAACCGAATAAGTAAACAGCAAGAGAGAACTTACGGAAAAGCATGTTGATAGTAGAAGTTGAGAGAATGAGAATGATTTCCAACACCAGGCCAATGGTCGTGGGCGTGGCAGTGCCTGTGTATAGTGTCCGAAGAAGTTCAGTAGAATGAATATGAATCGTAAGGTTCTTTTCGATTTTTGCTCTCTTCGGATGGTTCTGGCCAAACCCATGTTTTCGGTCTGAGATCTCGAAGGGAGGCCCGCAAATCATTCGACAGTAAGGCTCAAAAAGATGAATTGCCTTGACCCAGGATCTAAAAACAACACCGGCTAGAAAGGAATGAGCGTGAACAAACTGGGAACCGAACCCAGAAAACGTACCACAGGCTGATCTCATGGCAAGAGATATGACAGCTGAACATCAACTTAACACCACCGAGCAAAGGTATTGGGAACGGACTGATCTTAAAAAGAAAAGAATTTAATAATAATTGAACATCAGGCTGCATGCAAGGCGCAAAAGTTTCAGAAAGAATTTGATCTTGAAAATAAAAGAATTCATGGTTAAAGACGAAAATGCATTCACAGCTGAGCATAAAACCAAAGGTAGTAGAAAGAGGCTGGTTTTAGAGGGAAGAGAGAAAGTTCAGTGAGAAAGAAGTAGAGAGAGAGAGAGAGAGAGAGAGAGAGAGAGAGAGAGAGAGAGGCAGGGAGAAGATATACTGCCTGGAACAAATTCTTTTCAATGTTTTCAAAACATGGAACATCCCGTCAATGAAAATCTTTCTACCCTCAAATTCAGCTTTCTGCCTTGCCTGGCCGGGACATGTAAAGTATTTTGAAGCTAAACAATCTAGACATGATCATAAAGGCTCATCCGACACGTCATTTGTTTTGTGCTATTAAAAGGCTCATCATGACCTGGATCATGATGTTGTGAGAAACACAAGGTCCACAGGAGAAAACTCAGGGGAATTTTGATTCAAAAAAGGCTGAGCTTGACCATGCAATCGAGGAATAGGTATGTTGTATCACTATGATTATATTGATTAGAAGGGTGCCATGCCATTCACCTGCGGCAATAGGAGAAAAGAAACAAGCAATAACAGGTGTGCTCTATCAGAGACAACAACTCACAAACAAGAGAGCCATCAAGCAAGATACATACCTCATAAAATATGTGAAAGTGATGTCCGAGGACCCTGAGAGCCCAAATATGTACAGTACAGTCAACAAACATATAAATCAAGAGTAAATAGACAATGGCTGCGTTCAACTTTCCATTTTGCTTCAATTGCGCCTCAAGAAAATGAAAAGTAAAAGAGGAAAACAAGCAAACGGAAAATAATGCATCGAAAGATCCCTCGTTTCACATTCATTCTTTTCAGGCTATCATAGCGGCGAGTGCGATTCCGAGGCCCGTCAGGATCTCGTATAGATGCGAATTCTTCGTCGATGGCGGCGATCCTCCAGAGCTACCGCCCTGGAAAGCAGTGCAGTAGGCTTCTTGAAGGCCGTGGCAGGCTTCGCGGCTGAGGCTGGAGCAGATTGACTGGCCGTTCCCGGTAGGTTCGACTCCCTGTACTGTGGTTCCGCCGTTACCACCGCCTATCGTCACGCCATTGACTCCTCCCAGGGAGCTGGTGCAAGCCTGATATTGCGATACGCAGCCGGAATATGAGTGAACGCATGCCGACTGGTCTCTGAAACTCGTTGGAATGTACACAAAGGGGAATGGCGCGTTGGGAACAGTGCTACCGGTGAGCGGCGGTGCGTCCGCGGTCGTCGTTGCGGTGCCTGGCTGTGGAAACATAAAGCCGGACGAGGTGGTTGCGGAACTCTCTATGATAATGGCAATGGTAATAGATGCTGCCGTCAGCAAACTCTTCTTACACGTGCCATAAGAAACGACGAGGTGGGGATGACCCTACGCGTTAAGATGCCGGTGCAAGCTGCTCCAGACGGGCAACATGCGATATTGTTCCCAGCATCTCGAGAGCATACTGTATCGCCCTGGCAGCAGGCTTCAGGCGCCTTTAGGAACGCACAAGAGTTGAAACCGGCGGGACAGCCATTCTGGCGCTTGAGGAGCGACAGCGCCTCGGCGCCGTTGCGCGCGATTATATCGGACCCGTCGAGAAGAGGCTGGGAGAATGGAGAGGTGTGGTCGATGGCGGTCGCCTGCACGAGGATGGGGAGGAGCAGCGAAAGTCCTGTTCGCATCCTCGATAAACGAACCCGTATGGGGCTGGGAAGGCAGAAATGAATCCTAGTCTGGTTTTATCACGGTTGATAGTCAGATCTACTTAGAAAGAGAAAATAGATTAATGAATCAATTCAATAATAAATGGGAGTGGCAGATAGCAATAGAATAGAAAAGGTGCGATGCTCAGCCCAAACATACAATTTGCGACAACAACAAACGGCTCGCCGGCGAGAGAGGGCATCAAAAGACAGGTTCGGGCCCCTCAAGAAAAAGCGAAGCGAGCGGGCGTTGGTTTATTAGTTTGTTACAGCCTGTTCAACCAGGAGTTCGCGCAAGCAACAGTTCTGCAAAAATTCTGAAAACGTAACTAGTTTAACTAATCTCACTGCCTGAGTTCAGTCAAGAAAAAGGCGAGTGGTGATGATGATGATGATGATGATGAGACAGTCCAATTCTCCCCCAAGGAAGGGCCTGGAATTGCCATTCATTCCACACGCCTTTCCCCCCTGGTCCCTCGATGCCCAATGAGACGACTTGACAGCCCTCATTGCTCGGGCGGCTTGACGGGCATGCTGGGCATCTCCACCACCCAAGCTAGCTAGCCTTTCTGTTGCCCGCTTCACTGCCACGGCAACCAGGTCAACATGTCAACAAAAGATGTGTATTCTTTGAACTTCCTTTGCTTGGGGACAAATGTGGGAGCCATACAGCCTCTGAACAATGTCTACTTTTTTGCTTGTTGAGACCTTTTATTTTTATTTTTAGTTTTCAACTACTGTCGCAACGCCTAGTTAACTACAGACTCTTTGCAGTAACCAATGATGTTGTACATGGTTACTGCACTGGCAGAAGATCAATTCCTGCTGGATTTTCCTCAATGTGATTCTTTTGTTTGGAGGAAAATTTCAAATGATGCAAGCCTGGCGATGCAAGCTTGGGTTGGCTGGTTCATGGATCATCACCAATTCCTAAGACACATTCAGACACTAACTACTGATTCGCCAAGCAGCAAAAGTCCCATTTAGAAGTTGGATGCAAGCTCGTTGGCCAGTTACCGTGTCTTTCTTCCCCGCATCACCATGATGCTTGACCACCACTTGAAAAAAAAAAAAGGTAAACTTTTATATTGAAACCAAAGACTCTAGGTTTGAGGCTCTTTTGGTGCCTTTTACTGCGCCCATAGTTAAGATGGCGTCTGATCAACTTCTAAACGGTGTCGAATCCGAAAAGTCACCCCAGGAGATTCCTGTCGTCGACTTTGCCAACTGGAAGCTTCACGGCTCGCCAGATGAGCGGATGAAAGTCGCGAAACAGATTGTGGCGGCATGCAAAAATGTCGGCTTCATTTACATCCTGAACCATGGTATCGCGCGCGAGAAACTGGCTGAGGCGTTTGAGTGGTCGGAGAGACTCTTCAGCCTTACTCCTGACGAGAAACAAAAGGCACCGCATCCGAGCGGTCCATCAGTCCATCGAGGATACTCGAGTCCGGGTTTAGAGAAAGTGTACCGGGCAACCAGTGACAAGGAAGACCCTGAACTCACAAGGAAACTGCGAGAGATTTCTGCTTACAAGGTGATTCCCTGAATCCCACTCGCTTCATTTGTCCCCAAGCTTGAGCTGCGCTAGAATCTAGATTGTCTGTGTCAAAGATAACTTATACGTCCCTGACAACAGGAAAGTTACGAGATTGGAAGCGAGGAGAACCAGGAACAGCCGAACGTGTGGATTCCTGAAGAAATACTTCCAGGCTTCCGCGAGTTCATGAACCGATTCTACTGGGACTGCTTTGAAGTAGGGAAAGACATTCTGAGGGCCGTTGCTCTGGGAATAGGTTTGGAGGATGAAGACTATTTGCTGAGATTTCATTCCGGGCATGGCAGTCAACTGCGACTGCTGCATTACCCTCCCCTGCCCGCAGCATGGTTGGAAGAGCAGACTCATGCGCGCATGCCGTCGCATACTGACTGGAGTACAATCACGTTTCTGTTTCAAGATGAATGTGGTGGATTAGAGATTGAAGATATAAACATCAAGGGTCGTTATATACCCGCAGCGCCAATCAAAGATGCGTTGATCATGAACGTTGGAGATCTTCTCCAGCGATGGAGCAATGGTACCCATATTCGCCGTCCTTCTATTTTTTTTTTTTTTTTTTTAATATCTCAAATCTGCCTCCTATTGCCAGTTTGTCGTACCTCGTTAACCATCTTCTAGACTGTCTCCGCTCAACATGCCATCGAGTTACGCTGCCTCCTCTTTCCGACCGGTATGAGGGCTCCGATCGCATGGTTCGCCACCGTTATTCCATTCCCTTTTTTGTTTCTCCAGACCCTGAGTCGGTTATCGAATGCCTTCCTTCGTGCGTGAGCGAGGAGAGACCTGCTAGTTACCTCCCAATCACCCAACGTGATTACAACCTACTTCGTATATCAACGCATTATTAAGAGCGGGAGCGGACGTGCGTATTGATGTATTAAACGCAGACGACCGTCCTAGGCAAGAGATGTGATTTTGAAACGACGAAATTTTTTTTTTTCGTTTCAAAGCGATGCTATTATGATGGCTTAAAATCGGACTTCTGTGTTTTGCGTCTGTCGCTTCAATTCTGCGAAATCGCATTTATAGTAAAATGCATTCTCTATCTACAAACAGCTCAATCATAATTTTTTTTTTTTCTACTGTTCGTATTCGAATTCAGCTCTTCTGTCGCACCTTGCTTGATCACCTCTGTCGCCATAGCAAGATCATACTCATGACTTGGTAGGCGCCAACGCTGTCTTAAAAAATGGCCGTCAAATGTATGACAGACGCGACAAACCACACATCCTGTTGTCACACAACATGACCACCCGTAGTTACCCGACCAATATCCTGTGAAGCGAGCCAATGACCCTGCCGTTTGTATGTTTCAAAAAAAAGAAAGGTAGGATAACCGAACAGACCAAGAAAAGAAGTCTTCCAAAATAAATAGCTTCTTCGCTAGAAAGGCATGGAATTTCTTCTCGTCTCTATTCATGCAATCTTTCATCCTATGAACGGCCAATATCACCGCCATTGAAACGAGTCAGATAACAGACCAAGAGGTATCCGCAAATGTACATAAAAAATAAGAAACAGCCTAGGAATTCCTGAAACTTGTTATTTCCCATTCATCGTTTGGGAAACTGACTCGGGACAAAAATCCTCTAATGTCAGGCCAGTTATGGACTCTTCTATGGTGTTGAGAGTTGGCTTTATAGTGTCGTATAGCGAGCACCGATGAGCGTCGTAGGAGTAGCGTTGAGAGTACCAATCTGGCGTGAAAAATCCATCAATGCTTTTAAGCAGATTTACCAACTGCAACCCAAGGAAGGGCTTGACTGGCCGTGGAGTGAGGATGTTGGTTTTATCCATCGCTCTGGTCAATGCACCAAGCATCAGGCAACTGCACGCAATAGAGCAGATCGGTTTCTCCCGTCGATAGACTGCGAGGAGTTCAAAGAGATACACCATAACGCTCCCAATTGAGTCCTCTCTCCGCTCGTTGATCGCATCTGTTTTTGCACTGTTAACCAAAGGGATGCGCTAGAGGCTCTACACTATTTTCTTTTTCTTTTCTTTTCCATTCTTTCGTTCTCGTTTCAAAAGGGGGCTTACTTGTTATCCTGTCGGGAAGGGCAAAACCACGCGCATGAAATGGTTCCTCGAGCCTCATGATAGCGTACTTTGTCCACCCTTTAAACTTTTTCGTCCGGCGAAAGGCATAATTAATCCACACAAACTGGGAAATCTCCCCCGAGGTCCCTGCTTTCACGGAAATGTGCGGCGTCCACATCTCGACCATGAGTGCGACCGCCTCCAGGCAGTCGTAGTAGTCAACGAGAGACGCAATCTCGGAAAGCACATCAAGGGTCACCTGCCGTGGTACTTGCTTCGTCCGACCGTGGATTATGTTCATGAGGATCAAGAACGGTTCGGGCTTCCAGCCTTCCTCGGTGATCTCCAGAAGTTGGCCGTCTCGAAGACTCTTTGCTTCTTTCCAGTTCCCGCCAAACATTTTATTGAAATAACCACAAGCCAGAGCTAGATGCTTTGAAGAGAGTCGCATGCGGATTTTTGTCAATTTCTCTCCTTCTTCAAGTTGTTTGGATTTGGTTTCTCCGTTGTCGTTGTCGTTGTCGTTGCCGTTGCCATCGCCATCATTCTGGTCGTCGCAATCGTCGTCGGTGGCAGCAGGCTGGGCGTCCGCGGCAGATTTGCTATCTTCTTTTTCAGTTCGCAAAAGAAGCACGACGTCGCCGTCTGGGTCTATCTCGTGGTATTTCTCCTCCATTGTTCATTAAACAGACATGAATGATGAGGCCGTTTAACAGCTGCGTGAGCGTGCCGTTCAACAGGAATTGGAAGACAAGGCTGGGGAGTTTGATTGTGTGGCGTACTGATGCTGATATCTTAATGGTCACTTTTATTAGCGCCGTGTTCTGCAGGTGTGGAGATTGGCCTCGTTTCTGCTTCGATATTCTTTCGATGTGCATGCAGGCTGCGAGAACTCCGTAGAAAGTGTTCCTATGGTTATTGTAGTTAAATGGGTCCGTTTAGAACGGCACTGGCCCAACCCTTTTCTTCAACGCCAGGCTTTTGTGGTAGCTTTGGGCCTTGCTACCAGCATACATATGTAGACACCTCACTATCATAATTAGGCGCCTGATAGTTACCAAAAGCCTATGCATTCACTGGGTTTCAGCCCAACCCGGCAACATTCGAGCGAACAGACTCCAATGCACATTCTTTAGTTTTCTCTTCTTGGGATTGTTTTTTCCTTTTTCTTCTCACTTTGGCAATTCATCAGTTCTCCGCAGAGCAAAAATGAATGAAAAAAGATAAAACCCGACGTAACGTTGTCCTGGAAGGGCTAACTTAACGACCTTTCAACCCTCGGGACCTCCCGAAACTTGAGATCTCGGAGGCTGGGTCGGGCCGAAATGCCAGTGCCGAGATTATGTAAGCTGCGGCGAAGAGAAAATCGGACGAAATTTCCGAGAGTCGAAGAAGAACAGGAGATGGGAAAGAGGAAAGTAAGAAAAGAGGAACTGGAAAAAGCAGAGTTCTACGGCTCGTGAAGTGAACTGGCCAAGGTGATTGTTCTACGCCCTTGTTGTGCGTTTTGCAACACGTTTTCCATCCTCTGGGTACGAACGATGCGATGACGACATGAGCTTGCTGTTCTCGCCTAGCGTTGCGATCTGAGAAATCAACCAGAGCACCAAGGCGAAGAAAAGAATGCGAATTGCCGGAATACCGCTGTAACGAAGAACTATCAGATCAATTAACTTACACATCAAATTCATTTTCACGGTTAAAGAGGTGGCTGTCTTGCTCGTGGATCGAGTGGACAAAGAAATGTCGAATGGCTCCCATCAATCCAGTGTGCAGTTGAAGAGTTCCAGTATTATGCCCTTGCTCTAAGCTCCCAAGCACCATTCAATGAAGCTTGTCTTGACTGACTGAGTCGTTGGAAACTCAAAACGCAGCAGCTTCATTCTCCAGACCGACCTTCCACTTCGCTGCCGGCCTCTTCTCCGGCCTCACGTCCTCCATTCTCCTCCAGCCCGCCGACCTCCTCAAAACCAGAGTCCAGCAGTCCCGGGAATCAGCTGCTCTCCTGCCGACACTCCGCAATATCTTAGCCTCTCCAAATCCGATCCGGGGACTATGGCGTGGCACATTACCCTCGGCGCTTAGAACAGGGTTCGGCTCAGCCCTCTACTTCACCAGCCTGAACACCCTGAGAACCGCCGTCGCTGCCGGTGGTCCCGGATATCTACTTCACGGCGACAATGGCAGCAGGATACTCAATGTGAGAACCACCTCCGCCCTGCCCAAGCTCTCCCACACCGCAAATCTCGTAACCGGCGCCGTCGCACGAGTCTCCGCCGGATTCGTCATGATGCCGGTGACCGTCCTCAAAGTCCGCTACGAATCCGATTACTACGCCTATCGCAATCTATGGAGCGCAGCGAAAGACATCGTCCGCCATGAAGGCGTGAGAGGGCTATTCGCTGGCTTCGGAGCCACTGCAATCCGCGATGCACCCTACGCAGGACTCTACGTGGTCTTCTACGAGCAATCAAAACGCAATCTTGCCTCTTTTTTCACCAGCTCCTCCCACTCCCCCTCCCCTTCCTCTTCTTCTCCTACACTTCCAACCAACCAACCACAATCAAGCCCCTCAACGGCAACCATAAATTTCATTTCCGGCGCCCTCGCCGCCGGCCTAGCCACCACCATCACAAACCCCTTCGACGTCGTGAAGACGCGTTTGCAGCTCATGCCATCCAAATACCGAAACCTGGTGCGTGCCACGAAGCTGATGCTGCACGAGGACGGAGTACGCAGTTTATTTGGCGGATTGGGGCTGCGGATGGGGCGAAAAGCGTTGAGTTCGGCGCTGGCGTGGACGGTGTACGAGGAGCTGATCATGTGGGCGGAGAAGAGGTGGGAGGCGGAGGAGCAGAGAGAGGTTAAGGAGGTGCTGTGAAACTGCGTGGAGGGGTCTGGCGGGGAATTATATATCGTTTTTTTTTTTTTTTTTTTTCATCTACAATGCTTAGATGGGGGTGTTTTTGTTTTTTCTTATCCGCTCGTTGTATTGTTTGGGTTTGGATTTTCAGTTTGAAATCTGGGCTTGTATGAATATGATGTGGATTGGCCAGTGATGATATATCCAGATAGATACCATGTAGCGGTGATGCCAAAGAGATGGTCCGCTCTTCCATGTATCTACTAGATCAGAAGAAGGGTTTGCAGTTTATGCAGCCATATTAAGACACTAAACTTTGAAAACACCAGAAAGGCTGAGCAAAGAAGGAAAAAGGACATGGTTATACTCTGCTTTTAAAAAACACGATAAATATATAGGCATGATTGATCATCAAGACATCGAGCTCATTTCATCATTATCATCTCCTCTTCCTCACAGGCATCATAAATCTCCCTTTTTCAGTAAAACCAATTGAAGCAAAATGAAAACTGACAAAAATCGAAAGAATGAATGTGCGACTCATCAAGGGACCTGGAAAAGAACGCAAAACAGAAACACGGGCAATTGAGAATGGAGGCCCGCAGCATGAAAAGAATCTAAACCAAGCAACCTGCAATAAAATGTGTCGTTTGTGTTGACAGCCGTAGCCTGGAATCCCGCCTTGCTTACACACAACGCTCCATGTTCACCGTTCAACAAAGATTTGTTTCTTTGCGTTTTTCTTCCTTACTAGGAACATCTTGTCTTTCTTCTTATCATTCACCTTGAGTTCAACGATATTTTCACACGCTGCGCCCTCAGGGTCAGCGGTGAGCATGCGCCCGGCGCGTAGACGCCTGGTGTGCTCAAATAGTTCTTCCTGAAGCTCTTGAGTGAGCGAAGTTTGGATGAGCATATAGTCTGCATCGTTCTGTGCGGTTGATAGAAATTTCGAATTAGCTTAGGCTTTGGCAGATAGAGGTGTTTGAATACGGCGGAAAGAGAAAGTTCAAGGCGATGAGAGTTAACCTACGGGGTGCCACTCCCATGGAAGACCGTATGCATGAAGCGTTTCGGGAGAGACGAAGCGACGATGGACCTGAGTGAGGGCGGGAAAATAAAGTACAAGGTTTAGCACGACTCCTTTGCATGATTCGGCCAGAAGACCGGACAAACCTTGATGTAATGACCATTCAATTTTGGTTCAATAAGCTTGACCGTATCGTTGTCCTTTTTTTTTTCCTTCTTCTCCAAAAGATCCTTAATATCATTTTCTGTAAAGCCATAGGCGCCAAAAAACTGGGTCATCCTCTCCTGGAACTTTTTCTCCTCTGCCTCTTCTTCTTCGCGGCGTCTCAGTTCTTTCTCGGCTTCCGCCTTTTTAAACGCTTCTATCGCGTCATCCTTCAGTTTTTGCTCGCGCTGTTGTCGTTCCAGTTCCTCTGCTTCTTCCCTGGCCCGTTCAGCTTCTATCTTCTGCCGAATCTTGCGTTCGCGTTTATTTCGCGCCTCTTCCTCTTGCATTGCTTTGAGTTGTTGAATCATGAGCGTGTCTTCGACGTGTTTTTTATTGGCCTCCTCCTGTTTGATCTGTCTGAGCTGCTCACGAGCAAGCTCATTTTCGATCTCATCGCGGGTCCAACAGTTGTCTTTGTTATCGCGGCCTCGACTCCGGCTTCGGCTCGGTTCACGTCGTTTTCCCCTATCCCTGTCAAGCCGGTCTAGCTCTCGCTCCCACAGCTCTCGCTCGAAGTCCCTCTCCAGCTTTTCGACCTTTTGCTTCCGGCGTCGATACAGTTCCTTTTCTTTCGACACTTCATCCCAGAGCCTAGCCTCCATTAGCTCCTCAAGCTTTTCTTGATGTTTTTTGAGTTGTGCCTCGAGGTCGCGTATCTCACGCTCATGCTCCCGGTCGCGAGCTCTATCTCTATCTCGATCTCTATCTCGGTCCCGGTCTCGGTCACGTTCTCGTTCCCGCTCGCGTTCGCGTTCACGTTCCTTCTCTCTCTCCCGTTCCCGGTCCCGTTTTTCCTGCTCCTTTGCCCCCCCTTCCCGCGCGAGCTTCTCCCAAAGTTCGCGCTCGATTCTGTTTCGACGTTCGGCCCTTTTCTCACGCAGGATCTCTTCTTCTATGTCATCCCAGTCATCATCAACATGCCGTCGACGAGATGCTGATCGGGCACGGGGCCGGAAGCGAGGCGGAGAATTGTTATCTTGTTTATTATTGTTGACGACGAATATAGGAGGCCCACGATTACCAACAGAGGCAGCCCTGCCTCTGTGATCGGGGACGCCGAGAAAATTGGACTTTTTGTCTCGAGGACGGTGATGGCGGCGACTCATCCGGTCTGAATCCGAGTCCGAGCTGGATGAGTAATCGAAATGGTGGCGCCTGTGTCGCGCCATATCTGACTACTAGATTTGGGTTCTCTTGCTCAACCTTGTAGTTGACGAGTGGGGTGATTGATCAAAGGGCGTCGGAAGCACGACGAATATGGAATGTTGCGCAAAAGATGAAGCGCCACAAAAAGAAAAGAACCCAGTAATGATCCTAGAGAGTCCCAGTTTGGTAGGAACGATAAAGCAGAGATGGAATGTCGGGCGGTTGGCGATAGGTTAGATGGTCTGGCCAGTGTTTTCCAACCTGTTGGCAAGTTGAATTGTGGGTATGTTGTGACGAAAACGAATGTATGCAGGTATTGCAGGCACCCACCAGCGCCGCGGACGACACGAATTCTTGATTTGGTTTATGTTTTTTTCTTTTTTTTCCTCGTCAAGAGACGCGAAGATATTCTATCGGTAAGTTTTGATAGTCGTCTGTGTTGGGCGTTGTCGTAGTCGTTCGTTCGAACCCGGAAGGGCTGAGGTTGCGAGTTGTTGTTGGGGGAGGGGGGTTGCAAGCTGGGAGGGCGGGGAGGTCAGCCCTCTTTTAATTTAAGAAAGTGGTTGAAGATGCTGAGCCGCTAACTAATGATACCAGGGATCTTCACCGATGAAAGAATGCAGAAGGGAGGTTGGGAGAGAACGCCGCTGACCGAATGGATGGATTAGCAAAAGGCGCCTACTCCGTAGTCGCAGGAAGGAAAAAACAACGATGTTTAACTAGCTAAATAACCAGTGCGGGGCCAACCAACCTCGTCAAAGAGCAGCGCAAGGGGCCCGTTTTATTCCCTGAGACGAAGGGACGAGAATGGAAGAAACGAAATAGGGGGCTGTTTTGCAGAGATGGATATCCTTTTTGTAGCCGCTCTCAAATTAACCATCAAACCAAAATGTGCGGAGATTATTGGAAGGCAATAATATCGCTAACTTTAGATAGTTATTCAGGGCCGGCCAGCCAGCCAGCCAGTCAGTCAGTCAGTCATGAGGGGGAGAAAGGAAAAAAGTCCACGGCAACTTCGCAAGTGGAGCGGGTCTCATCACGGAAAAAAGTACGTCGGGAAAAGCGGACAGCCTGATGCTAACCAATGCAGAGGAGCGGGGGAGACTTGGATTGAGATAAGTTACTTCCAATCACAGCGTTGCCATCATGGGCTGCTGATCACGAGCGACTTGCAAGGGGGTCGTCTGAACACCTGCGCCGTCCTGGTTGACTTCGGACGGCATGTTAGTTAACTACATACCTGAGGTAACTACCAAGCAAGAGAGGAATGTCTGTGCTGTGGTCAACCAACTGTCAACCCCTTGTTAGCTAACTGGTTGACCATATTTGGCAACATGAGTGGTGGTAGTTAGTTATTCCCGGGATGGACAAGGTGCATGACATATGCTGGCTATTTGCATTGAAAGCTGGGATGCATCTGTCTGCATGTCGACCTTAACTAGGTAACTAGTTGCCAAAGGGACCGCGCCGCTTGGGTGCACAAGTCCTGATGCCCACTGCGTAACTACTGTCAGTTACATATATGCCCAACCTTTTGGGTCTTCCTGTCGGAAAACAGTGAAAATTCTCCACCATGGGACACAACAATTTTATAAGAGGGGCGGGAAACAAAAATATATACAGACAAAAGGGGACAGTGCCACGATTGGCGCCCTGGTCAGAGTCGATATTTGAACCAAAGTATCTTTTTGCTTTGTTGCTGATCAGTTCGTCGAGGATGCATATTGTTCGCTGTCTCATCACAAGGTCGCTTGTGAAGAAGAAGCAACAGGAATGCCTTTCTTCACCGTAGATTCGAAACACAGCACCCTCTAAGCTGTTGCTAATTCCTTACTGGTATGTTTTATATCGTATGACGAGTTCAGAGGAGATCAGCATTCACAAGAGATGATACAAATGAATACATAATATTTCGTTGCAAGGGTATGTAGCTTCTAGATAGAACAAAAACAGTGAGCTTCCGCAGAATTTTCACTCTCTGCCAGGGCCCATAGGATGCCTGTGAGCATTTTTGTCTTAGACTATCGGCGCGATGGCTGGCCCGCGGACTTTTCTTTTTGGTTAAACGGAACATATTCGCTATATTCCAAAGGATGCAATTGAAAGTCCGGCACCGCAAAGGACTGCCGTGGGAGGTCACCAACCAGATACAAGGAGTGCAGAGGGCTTCCTATTCTTTTAGGCTTTTCATCTCACTCTCCAATGGTTTGTGCGTACACAAACAGCGGGGCTTCATTATATTTTTTCCATCCTTATAAACTCTTCACCAACAAATGTTAAGCGTATATTCTCACGACTTCCCACCACTGCGGAAGATCTGCTCAATTTGGTTTTGGCTGTTCTTAAATGTCGTCTCCAAATAGTGGAGCCTCTTGTCGAGATTTGTGATGTCCGTCTTCAATCCTTTCTGCTCATCGGATAATCGCCTGTTGACGTTTTCTATACGCGTTGCGACGAACCTAGAAGCCAGGGCCGAAAAACCATCCCGCAATCAGCTTTTAAAGTAGGGAAATAAAGGGATAAAAAACAAGAAATGAGGTTTGAGATCCCAGAAACAAAAGGGTTCATAGCGCACATTTTGCCAACGCCTTCATATACGCTTGTGCTCTTGGGTACCTGGCCGATCTCGCTCGAGGTAAGTTCTAGGAGGCGCATGTCACGCTGTTTTGATGCAATCTGGGATTTGACCAGTCCGATCTGCTGCTGGGAGGCGATCGCTTGAGCTTCGATTTCTTGGACTAGCTATTGATAGTAGCATGCAGGCGTCAGCAATTATTGATCTAAAGATAGACCCTTAGGTTTGAGGGGGGGGGATTTGTTTCAAGTTGTCATAGCCGCGCACCTTTTGAAGCGCCTGATTGGGGATAGACATTGTTGAGGTCGAATCGATGACAAAAACCCACTATAAAAAATTCCGATTTGTTATTTGATTCTCCAAGCTAGAGAAGTCCTGCCTCAAGTCTGTGAATCACCGAGCAAGGAATCTGCCTTCTGGTGTGATGGTAGGCACATGCTTTCATCTGCTGATTGATGGCCTTTGAGCTGTTTTGGAATGTTCGGAGAGCCATTGATTGGCTTAATGTCGGCCCGGAATAATAGTGTGTCCGCGTCAACTAAGGTTGAACCTCTTCCTGCAATAGGGCTTCTCTCTCATTGAAACATTCTTTGGTCAAGCATCTCATGACCTGGAAAACATGGGGAGATGCCAAGGCTGTTAGTTATTAGACAGGCGATCTACTATTTGAAAAGAAAGGCCTATCGCAATGCACGAGCTACCACGATATCCATAACTTGTTTCTCCCAGGGTAAGAGCCTGGAATGAAATGGCCCAAGCCTTCCTCGTTCACCCTTTTAGTGGCTGGCCGGAGAGTTGGCGCATGCGCTTGTTTGGCTTCAGCCGCTTGGATTCCTGAGTCCTTTAGGAGAGATCCCTGATCGGGATGGTTCTGGTTCTGACATGGCGAAACGACCCCAAGAATCAAGGTTCCAAGAGGCGCATGGTGACAAGGCGTATTGAGTCATGCCTTGGGTCGGAAACCAGAGAACGGGCATGCCAGCTTAAATGAGCATGAGATGTTCTTTTTTGGCATTTTCAAAAAATGTCCAAACTGCCCGGGCTGGCTAGGACTCGGAGTGTTTCGACTTGAAGCGAGCGTCGTTGAGACTCGCCCCATTTGCGTCCATAGCGATTGTGAATTCCCTGAAGTCGGAAACTCCACCAGCTCAAGGACTTGAACGAACCGAGCGCGTCCTTCCCAAAACTTGGATCATGTCTCTTTCTCACGTCGTCGGGTCGACGGAATATATGCTTTACACAGGAGCAATCTGATATCTCCTCCCTTTGATTCCTTTTCATTTCCGCCTTTGCTTTTATAGTTATTATTTCTCTAAGCTCCCTATTATCTTATATGATCCCCTAAATGTGATTTCAGTGTTACACGCTTCTAAGTTGTCTACTTGTGCTGTTCTGTTTGATGTGTTTAGAGGCAACGGAACTTGACTCGGATCAAGTCGATCTGAGTCGATCTAAGTTCACCTCAGACTTGTTCGCGGTTGTATTCCCCGGGAGTCATTGGGTCCGACCACAGCGGCATGGCCTGTTTCCAATCAATTCTCTCTGCAGTGCTCCGCCTACCCTTGCTAAGCATCTTCTTTTTCTTCTTCTCTTTTCTTCTCTTTCTTTGCTTCTCTCTTTGTCCTTCTCTATTTTTGGTTTCTCTCTTCATTTTCAATTGAGGCAAAACTGCTGTACCTTTTCATGGGACTTCAACTTGTAAGTTGTTTCTTCCCCCCAAGCAACTTTGCCCGATCATGATAAGTAAGTGATACCTCACAATCATCTAATTTGATCATTCAATTCTCACTTTCAGATTTGACTCAAGCTCCATCAATTTGGACCCAAAGCAACCCACAACTCAAACTGCCTACCCAATTTACCCCAGACTCAATTTGTGGTATATCAAGAGCATTGGTTATTAGCTGGGCTAACCAACAGCACAACATTACTTGTTTCCCTTTTTCTGGTTATATAAAACATCCCATGGCACAAAGCCAATTCAAACCGACAAACGATCAGCAGAGAGACAGAGAAAGAGAGTCGCCTTTTTTCAAGGGAATGGATGTAGCTTCTGTTGAGCCACGGGACGCTGAAAGTCAAGCCGGGGCTGTTCCTGAAGGGACAGCAATGTGAGTTCCTGAAGCCGAGTTTTCCTTGCCTCTCTTGAAGTCTTTCTGGGCGGGACTGTGGGCAGTGAGGGAATATCCATCCAACCAGACTTCGCGGAAGACTGCCAGGAGAGTAATAAAAAAGAGAGAAGAAACTTACGGCCAAACCATGGATTCAGCCCACCAGAAAACGGACGATTCAGTCTTGCTCAACCAACCGCAATATCCATCCCATGTTGAGGGTGGAAGGAAGAAACCTAGTTGACCGGTGGTTAACTAGTAAGTGTGGCTGCTGTGGGCCTGTGGGTGGTGTTAGTGTGGCGGCGACTCGGCAGCGTCGGCTCCTTAGCGCGGGGGGGCTGCTTTCTTTCCTTATCGGCGGCTTATCCTGCGAACCGGGAAAGAATGCAGGCAAGTATTTGCCTACCTATTTTCCTGTTGGGTTCTTCCTTTCTTTCCTTCCTTCCTTATATTTTCATTCTCTTTCCCTCAAATCTCAGATCATCGCACGCTCCTTCCCAGGCCTCGTGTTGTTGTCCTGTTGTGTTGTCGAGAGCACCTTTCCCTCAAGACTTAGGTAGCCAGTTAACTAGCTTGGCTACGTCACTTCCGCATCATCCATAGCTTTAAGCCTCAAACCCACCCTTCTCTTCGGGGCCCAACACTCCCTCCCCCGGCGATCCGAAGCTTCACCTTCCCATGGTTTTTTTTTCTCGCAACTTCTTGCTCCTTTCTCTTATTCCACTTTGTGTCCTTTTTCCTCTTTCTTCTTCTTTCTCAATACAATATCTCCTTCCTGTTCGTTAACAAGTATTCAACCCAACCCCACTGCCCTATCCCTTCCCTGCTCGCTACTCCTCCTTCAATCACATGCCAATTTCAGCAGCTTAATTCCCGCTATCTTCACACCACGAGATGTTCCATATTCCCTACCCGCCTTCCAGGTCAGGCTACTGGAGTCCTGTCACCTCAACTCTCAATTGGTGCGAAGAGGTATGTGAAGAGAAATATTCCCCCCCTCTCTTGACCTTTCTCCCCAGCAGTGTACCATTTCTCGGACGCAATTCGCTGACCGTCTGCATCTGCACATGCGCACATTTTAGGATTATTATGCCACCGTTTATCTCGCTGAGATTGTCAATTCCCTGACCAACGTCTTATTCCTCGTTCTTGGAGTCAAAGGACTCCTTAGCTGTCGAAAAAACGGCCATGACTTCATCTTTCAAATCGCCTTCCTGGGCTACTTTATCGTCGGCCTGGGAAGCTTGCTGTTCCATTCTACGTTGAAATGTACGTGATCAACATAACCGGGTCCCTTAAAAAGCTTGCTAACCCTCCGTTAGATCCGATGCAACTGGTCGATGAACTTTCAATGATCTATACTACCTGCTTGATGTGCTACGCTACTTTCTCCTTCTCGAAATCTACAAGAGGTCGCACTATACTCGGCATGAGTCTTCTCGGCCTATCTGTCTTTATCACAGCATACTACCATTATCTCCAGGATCCACGTTTCCATCAAAACGCCTACGCAATCCTAACGATCGTAGTCGTTCTTCGGAGTATGTGGCTGATGGAAGTAACGCTGCGGTCTAAATGGCGCAAGGCCCGCGCATCCAGCGTGTCAACGCAGGTCAATGCGTCGTCCTCATCATCCGGCCCAATCTCGTTGAGAGACGTTCAGTTGTCTCAGAATACTCGAGATCTCAAGATTCTTAACACTATGTGGCTCATGGTTATGGTTGGATTGGTTTCTTTCCTCGGCGGCTTCGCAATCTGGAGCCTTGATAACTTTTACTGTTCCACACTCCGAGGTTGGCGTAAGAGCATCGGGCTTCCGTGGGGCATTCTCCTCGAAGGTCACGGATGGTGGTACGTATCTTTGATCACCCTCACTTTCCCAATCGCATCGTGGCTAACTTACGCTGTCTAGGCATCTCCTGACCGGAACCGGTGCATATATGTACATCATCTGGGGTATCTGGCTCCGACACTGCCTCAATGGTCGCCAGGATGAGTATGAACTATATTGGCCACGGTTTTACAACTGGCCTGATGTTGTTCGTGTGGAGAAGGAGATCCCCAAGCCAGTTCATTTGGACGGGACGGCTGCAGTGAAGACACACTAATATTGTCTTTGTATTGATTTCATTTTCATATATCTTTTTGGATGAGGTGATCATTTTTCATCCGGTTTTAGTTTCTTTTTATGTTGGACTGATAGGAGTAAATACGGTCGTCTCTGCTTTCAGATCTAGTCGCGAGTACCTCACTCCGTTATAGGTATAGATTTGCTTTTCCGCTTTTGGGCTTTAACTTGGGATGTTGAATGCTGTCGAATTTTCTATTAAAGATTTGTGTGATTTTCTGACTTCTTTGATTGCACCGTTGAAAGAGTTAAAACCGGACCAAAATGCTTGAATAGATGGATCAGGGGACGAGGATTTGTCTCAAAAATTTACCTAGGTTCGTTGCAAACATTTGCAATTATTGTGAGAGAGGTTGTGTAGGAATGTTGCTTTTGGTATAGAATGTGTCTTATCTATAACTTGTGCTCTTGATTGTCAATTTGGCAAATAACGTTATTTGGTATGTAGAATTTAGAGAGACGAAAAAAAAAGATCCTTGAAGTCGAAACATCTCTGGACCAGTTCCAAAACGCAAACAATAAAAGATTCTTTATATATATGGTGTCTGTCTATCGCAGATCCAAGCTCAGCTATAGAAGTTAGATTATCCAGAACGGGTTAATATCGGGGGGTATATATCCACCACAGCAAGGACAAATTTATAGCTTAGTCTCCAACTTTCTGTCCTTGTTTCCGGTCCCATTTCCATTCACATTCTTCCTTGCCGGAGGAGGGCCGATACGTTTCTTCCACTCATCGTCAATGGTCACCTTCTCTATCTTGCTCTTCGCCTCCCATTCTTTCCGCAAGACCTCCTCTTCCTGCCTCCACCGCTCCAGTTCCCTGCCCAGCCACATCGCACATAGTTCCGAAGACTCCTCCACCGCTTCCATGGGCACCAGATGCCCCACGCCCTTGAGCGTGAGCGCCTCCACCCTGCCCTCTTTCACGCCGCCGCTGCCTCCGATCCCGGAACCGGTGATGTTGAGCTTGTCCTGGCAGAATTCGGGGGTGCTCATGTCGGATTTCTCGCCGAAGATGTAGAAGGTGCTGGGGCGGAGGTAACGAAGGAAGGAGAACATGCGCGGTGGTTCGGGGCGGTAGAAGGAGTGATTGTCGAGAAGGTTTGGTGAGAGGTCTGGGAGGGTGAGGCGGCGGAGGATGGGGTCGGGGTTGTTGGTTGGGACGTATTTGGGACGGGAGAAGGTGAAGACTTCTTGGTGGAGGGTTGTTGTGAGGGTTACGGGGCGTTGGCCGGGGGGTAGGTTTTGGGAGTTTTCGTCGAGGGGGTGGATTGCGGTGGGGAGTTCGCGGAGGCCGTACTTGATCCAGCGGTCGAAGACGCGTTGGTCCCAGGTTTGGTAGAATTTGCTCTTGCGTAGGGTTTCGGCGGCGGCGGCGCGGGAGGGCCAGAGGTCCCGCCGGTAGGTGGATGCGCGGGTTGTGGTGGGAATGTTGTCTTGTTTGGTGTGGAAGGAGTGGTGGGTGGTGTACGATTTGAGGTTGTGGATGGCCGGGTCTATGAGGATTATAGACGTGAATAGCCTGGGATGGATAGTCGACAGGGCGACTCTGGATCAGTGAAGTTAGTTTTTGCTACTATCGTTGCGTGCGAACACATTTGCCAGTTGGATGGGGGTTGACGAACAGGTGCCCACCGCCCATGCTATGTCCTATACCGACGATCGGGCGTGGCATTTCCGATCTTTTCAGGTTGATGAGATGTAGAAGGTCTCGAGGGTGATCGAACCATGATGCTGACTCTGCGCGTTAGTTCATCTGCTTGAAATCTGTTCCGGTTTAAGATCCTGCATACGGTCGTTCCCCAAGGCGTGCTCGTTCAAAACACTGCTTTGCCCTTGATGCGCAACGTCTGCAATCCAGATGGCCCGAATTCGAAATCCATTCTGCTGGGAGCGTGCTAGAAGTTCTTCCCAAAGGGGTTCGTACAGTTCCTGACCAACGATGTCAGTCGCGGTCGGTGGGGAGCAAACTCTTGAGGGAAGGACGTTCTCACCTTGGGGAACCCATTCGCGTGCGTTCCCATGATGGTGACATCGCCTGGCCGTGGGTTGGGGTTGTCCAGAGGGATATACTGCTTCACAGAAAGGCACAATGTTTCCTCCTGTGTTGTGCTCGTGGCCCGGGGGTATTCCCGAATGTACTGGCACGGAGTAAAATGCTCAACGACACGGAACGGAAAGGGGTTGGAGGCCATGGCTATACGAAGACTTGAGCGCGAGGTTCTGCGTACCCTGTGGTCTAGTTATCAATCAATGCATCGACTCTTTTCCCTTTGAATGCCAATTCAGTCGGATCTCCCACGGCAGGCAAAGACAAATGGCTTTCCCCAGGAAACCCAGCCTCCCCGCGCCGCCGGCTTCCCGTTTCGCGAGATTCGGGATGAGCAGATGAGCCGAGGCTTTTTCTCTCTCACATATTTCCATATCAGCCGCAATTGGCTAGTCTATAAACAGTTAGAGCGCCAATACTAGGCTTGGCGTACTAATAACATCACATGACCTGGTGTGGCTGCCAGACGCGTCTCTTTTGGCGCGTTTTTCCTTATTGTCCAAAATCAATTATCAACATTCGCCGTTGGGCCGTTTTTCTCCTCTTCTCTGGTGTTAAGTGGTGCCGATTCACTCCGGATAGTGTGTTCTTTGTTTCCTGCTGGTGTCGACTATGCGCGTCGCTTCTTTTCCACTTTACTTCTTAAGATAGCATTTCCATTTTCGTTTTCATCTCTCTATCAGCTAAAACCATGGCGGAGCCGTCACTTGTCGAAGGCGGGCTCTTCGCACAGTCCAGGATATGCATCATCCGCTCTCATCAACTAGGCAACGATGTTGCCTCCCAGGTGCGTGATTTCTCTGTCTCGCTGCATTATCCGACTAAGAATCTGTTGCTTTTCTAGTTGTCATCTGTGATAAAAGAACGCGGAGGAGAAGTGGTTGTCCATCAGTCCCCGGCCCCGTTGCCCCCCATAAACGAATTCACCCACCTCGTTTCCCCGACGATTGACTTCCCCGGCCACGACACAGTGTGTGACGCGCTTATCCCTGTCGTCAAACCAAAATGGGTCCTTACCTCCATCTCTAAGAACAAGCTTGCAAATCCTCGACAATACAACCCCGATCCGAGGCTGTTTTTGAACGATGTGGTTGTTAGTTGTGTGGACATACCAGAAGGCGACAAGGATGCAATTATTGGAGGAGTGCTGGCAATGGGCGGGCTATACACATCCAAGATTACGAGCAGCACCACCCATCTAGTTTCTTTGACCATGGATGCGGACAAGTGTCGAGCCGCCTCTGCAAAGCTGAGTCACATAAAGATAGTGCTTCCTCACTGGTAGGGAATATTATAGCTCCTGCATGTGCCCACAGTGAAGACTAACTTGCCAAGGTTCGACGACTGTCTAAAGTTGGGCAAGCGCATAGATGAACGCCCTTATACGCTTCCGAATCCTGAAATCCTCAATGCTCGCCACGATGCTCCTGTCAAAGCGACGGAAAGCAAAGACATTATCGGCGCCTCCGCCGCG
This sequence comes from Amauroascus niger, assembly GCA_001430945.1. Classification (NCBI taxonomy): domain Eukaryota; kingdom Fungi; phylum Ascomycota; class Eurotiomycetes; order Onygenales; family Onygenaceae; genus Amauroascus; species Amauroascus niger. The sequence continues at coordinate 59,477 of LJPK01001791.1, forward strand.
GAACCTGGACACTCGCTTTCTTTGGACGACGTGCGGACTGATTTGAATGTATTCGATGGAAAAGCAGTGATGATATCGAGCGACCTGAACATCGGCGAACGTCTGCTGCAATGTCTTGAGACGTTAATAGTCAAAGGTGATGGCAAAATCGCCTATGTCGTCGAGGATGCAGATATATACGTTTGCCGTTATCGTGAGGGCGATGACTACCAAGCAGCCTCGAGAGCCGGGAAGGAGGTTGGTAACCTGTCATGGCTATACCATCTTATCACACGCAACGCCTGGATATCTCCACTACGTCGGCTTCTTCACTACCCGATTTCCCGGGATGGTATTCCGGGTTTTAACAAATTCAAAATTAGTCTGTCCAATTATGCGGGAGAGGCCCGGATATACTTGGAAAACCTCATTATTGCTGCCGGTGCCGAATGCACAAAGACTCTAAAACAAGATAATACTCATCTCATCACGGCTCGCGGAAACAGTGAAAAGTGCACTGCCGCCCGGGAATGGAATCTCCATGTTGTAAACCATTTGTGGCTCGAGGATAGTTATGCGAAGTGGCAACCGAAGACGGTTTCTGAAAGTCGGTATACTCACTTCCCTCAGAGGACCAATCTTGGTGAGATCGTTGGCCAGACCCGGATCGACAAGTTCGCCATTGAGGAGCATTTCTTTCCTCGGCAAGGTGATGAGGCTCCTGGCGAAATGTTGCCGCCAGCTGTCGTGAAACAGGATGACGACAAAGTGCCCACCAGCAATGTTAAGAAAGAAGCAAAAAAACCTATCCCGAAAAAAGTCCAACCCTCCTCGGGATTGTCTACGCCACGGAGAACTAAAGAACCGAAATCTACGACTAAAAGGGACCGCCTGTCTCTCCAGACTCCGCTTGTGTCTCGATTTATTTCTAACGAAAAAGAAAATGACACACCGTCTACCACTGGCAGTAGAAAGTCCAAAGACCTTGCGGCTGCGCGGCTACATGAGCTCGCCCCAGACATTAGTCTGTATGAGCGAGAAAAGAAACGAGCTGGAGGCGTTATCTATGGCGGTAGAAGGAAGAGTGATGATCCGGCGCTTGTGTCAAGAAAACGGTCAGTCGACCCTGAAGAAACGTCGGATACGGAGCCCAAAAGGCAAAAGAAGGTTATACCACCAGTGTCCATGTATGTATTACTCACGGGTTATTCACGATGGGTGGGAGACGCGAGGTTGGAGGATAACGATAGGGTTTGTCATTCTATTTTCTTCTCTCAATATATGTCTCGGCACTGGTTTTGCTAACGCGTATACTTAGCGTCATCTACGTGACCTTGGGATCAGGGTGGTTCAAGACGGATCTAAATGCACACATCTTGCTGCTCCGTCCATCCTGAAAACCCACAAATTCGTCAATGCACTCGCGTACGCCCCCATGATTATCAGCTCTGATTTTATAACGGACTGCATCGAAAAGGACGAGCTCCTCAATCCAGATAAATATAAACTGCGCGACAAGCAGTCGGAAAAGAAATATTCATTTTCTCTTGAGAAAGCACGGCAGAGGGCTGCGCAGAATAGAAACAAACTTCTCCAGGGTCGGACGATATTCTGCGTTGAATCGATCCATGGAGGCTTCGATTCTTTCAAGTCTATCATCGAAACTAACGGCGGACGGTGTGCTTTGTACGCGGGGCGGCCTGTAGCTATTTCTGGACGTCGCGCCGCCGATAACGGCGAAGCGGGAAAGGAAGAAGTTTATCTCATTAGTGGCAGCGAGAAGAACCATGTGAGACTCTGGCCAAAATTCCGTACCATGGTCGAAGATGCAAGGAAGATACCCAGAATTGTGCGTTCAGATTGGTTGTTGGAAATCGCAATGTCGCAGGAATGGCGCTGGAAAGATGAATATGAGTGGACGGAGGATATTGTGACTGCCTCCGCCACATAATTTTGGCATTGTGTGTTGACACTTCCGGCGATTTCGTTTTGTGGAATTTTCCATTGGCGAGAGGCATTGTAGCGAAGCGCTTCTTCCTGTTGATAGCCATTGTTGCGGCGTACATTCGACGAATAAAAGCCGCTTGGGTGTTAGTTACCCTTTTGTACTTCATTTTCCACCATTCATCCACAGAAATAGTATGGATCCATCGTTTCAAAAGAATTTCACTCCTTGTTGATCTTCGTTGCCAAATACCTGGGCCTTTCCACGTTTCACCAAAACATGCAGAGACTTCTGCAGGACGTCGGGATCCATGCCGTGAAACTCCTGCGACATCGTAGCCTCCCCTTCCGTCAGTTCGTAGAGAGTGAGAACGGTATTCTTCTGGGCTGTTTCTTCAACCTGTAAATCAAAAGAAAAAGAAAAGAAAAAAAGTCAGCTATCCCATCCCAAACCTTCAAACAGCAAACAACAAAAAAAAAAAAAAAAAGGAGATTCCCTACCCAATCCGCAATCACGCCCGCCCACTCCTCCGGCCTCCTCCACCAGATCCACGCCACGCTCTTCCCTCCCGCCGCGTCCGCGTCCGCGCCGCCACCAACCCACTCAGCCCTCCTGCCCCCCTCGACGCTACACATCCAGTCCACGATCCGCCGTGCGTCGGCCAGGCTCAGACGTTTCCGGATCTTCTTGTTGTGGAAGAGTGGGGAGTCGAGGGCGTCAACGAGGGAGAGGCGGTAGAGGCGGTGGTGGCGGCAGTAGAGCTGGATGAGGGTGGACCATTTTTGGTATTGGGAGAGGAGGGTTTGGGCGTTGGGTTGGAGTGTGAAGAAGGGGGGGAATGAGTGCGGGGCGGGGAAGGAGAAAGGAGTGGAGGGGGAGGGGGAGGAAGAGGAGGAGAGTTGGGACATCACCGGCGGAGGAGGAGAGAGAGGGTTCCGGATGTGTGCGCTGAAGAGAATTTGTTTAGTCCCTGCAAGTTGAGGCCATTGAGTAGAGCAGTTTTGTTTGGCATAGAGTGTTACAAGTGGGATGGTGATGGCAGTTAGTTGGGGAAACTGGCCAATCAGACAAGGAAGAGGAATAGTTACATATCTCCGCCATTGTCCTAAGAACACACACTGTGTAGTGAACAGCGCAAACTTCTCAGCAATTGGCGGGCAGTCTTACATAGCATCTAGCCTATAACTAAAGCGATATGAGGATCGACAGATCTAGCCAGGTCTAATTATCAGTGCACGAGTAATTGTACGAGGCTCGAGTGCCTGTGGTTTTCTCATGATGGCTCGGAGCTGATGTTTTAGCCCGATAAAGCCGTGATCCTTTTCTTTGAAGGCAACCTCATGCGGTTGGGTTTGCGATCCAAAGGAACGCTGGATTAATGTATATCGTAATATTAAAACAGTTAGTACTTAAAAAGGAAAACGCATGATATGTATGTACAAGCTACCGTGCAGCAGAAACAATCTCAGGGAGCAGCGCCGCCGTATTATTCCAGACCTGGCTGGAACCGAGAACGAACAAAGTGCCGATATACCAGGTATTCCTGTAGCCCTGCAGGCCATACATATCCTTGTAGAAGCCATCTATAATGCTTTGCTTCGACACGTCAAGGTGCAATGGGCCGAAGGATGAAAAGTCGAGGAACTGGGGCTCCGCCGTCGTTGTGCCATTGGTGATTCTCTGCAGGGTTTTGATGGTGGAGGTAACGTCGGCCTCGACCTGGGCCTGTGTCATGATCTTGTCCGGGTTGTGCCAGTAGTAAAACAGATCCTTCACAGTCGTAGGGCTGATCACTGAAACGCCAGGCCGGGGGACGTGGTACTGAGTATGAGCACCGGTGTTATGGTAGTTGTGGGCGGCCGAAAGGCCCGTATTGTTTATGATACCACCGTAGTACGGAGAGCCGCTGATTTGAGACAGGGTCTTTTCCTCGTGGTTGTCGAGACTAAAGTATTTCATGTTGTCGAGTATCTGCGGCATGGCGATTACAAGCTGCTTGGCTAGAATGAGCTTGTTGCCCGTCGGAGTTTTAACGACAACCTGGACGCCACCCCGCCTGTTCTTGGGCCGTCGGGCATACATGATGGTTGATTTCAGCAATACATCCGAGCCTAGTTCCGCCAGGGCATTACGGTAGAGTTCGGAGTTGTCGCGGTTGGCATTGACGATGGCGGCACCCTTGTGCTCAGCGAGCATCACATGGTTGATGTCGTTAAAAACGTACATGGCAAGGTTTCTTTGCGGATCTCCCGGGCTTGCGGGCCGGGTTAGGGTGGCATAGATGGACTGGTTTATGTTATATTTTTCCATATATTCCGGCCAGGTGAGAAGCAGATCCTGGGGAATCGGGTCTGGCAAGTCGAACCCATTCTCTAGATACGGGTACTTGTCTAGCTCATTGATATAATCAGCACCTAGAGGAGGGATCTTGTAGTCTGGCACGAGCGTCCCGGATTCGAAGTCGACGTAGAGGGGAGACCCGGCGAACTTGAAAGAGACGTTGGCGATGGGGGTGTTGAGGCGAGAGAAGAAGTTGCGGCAGAGGGTGTCGTTGAGGTAGAGCTGCACGCCAAAGTCGACTGTCCCGCCGGTGTTTGGGTCCGTGTAGGTTTGCGCGTGGCCACCCAGCCTTCCGCTGCGCTCGATCACGGCGACGGACTTGCCCAAGTCTCGCAGGCCGATGGCGGCGTACGTGCCTGCCGCCCCGCCGCCGACGATGACGAAGTCGCGAAAGAGCACGTCGTTGCGGTGATATGAGGCAGGGCTGAATGAATCACCCGCCAGGGCGCGAGGGAGGGCTAGAACGCTGCCCAAAACAACAAAGATCTTCATGGTAGCTGAGGGCCAAGGAACGCCAATAGTCTTGACGATGCTACTTTACCAACTGACGGACGAGTTTGAGATCCAAGAAAACAAGCCAAGCAGATGCAGATCCCCTGGGCAAAGACCCTTTATATTTTTTCTCTTGGTGTGGAGTAAGTATATGGAGTACAAAAGACGGCAGTCTCTCCCCTCCTATTCCATGCAGGAATCGCAAACGGGTTCACGCTGGTGGCATCATGTTTTCCGAGGACTCAACGGGCCCAGAGCCCATCCGGTTCAACAATAAGCCCGAGATCCCTGCTCGCACGCTATAACTAAATATAACAAGCATATTCACACCGTTCTCTGCCTCTCCACGCGCTGTCTGCCCTGTCGCCAAAAACGCTAGCTAGGCGATATGACATGGGCGAAGGCGAGAAAGAAGGAAAAAAAAAAAAGCGAGCTTTAAAAGACCGACAAGCCCCTGCATCAGTCATCTTCTATCAGAAAGCAACTCTGTAAGACGGCTCGGGAGCGAAGAATGCCCGCAAACCTCCTATGCTCGCCCAACCCTCGACTGGAGGCTAGTTAACTAGGTACGAGTCAAAAAGGCTTCAATTTTGCAGACTCAGTAAGACGAGAAGCCATAGCTTTGCTTCGGTCCCTGCCGTGCGCAGCGGAAGAACTGTGTTCTATTATTGTGTCTGACTCTCATTCTCTCGTCGTCGTTTTTTCTCTCTCCCCTGTTCGTTCAAAGGCGAAAGCGAGAAAAAAAGCGAGAAAATAAAAAAAAGAAAATAAAAATAACAACTGGCCCGTGTCACGTGGAAGGGGGCTTACAACGTCGCGCCATTTCCCAGAACTTCCCCCCCCCCAAAGTTGCGAGAAAAAGGGCGAAAACCAGCGAGCTCTTTCTTCTCAACAAAAACCAGTCGCGCGGAGTTGAAATCTGTGCAACGCAAAGAAGTCTACACTACCTGCTCAATTTTGTTTCTCGATGCAAGGAATCCAGTTTGATCAAAATGCATTTCCAACGAAAGCGCCTGGAGCCCGTAACCACCCGAGGCTTGCCCTTCTTCGTCTGGTTGGCAATAACCCTGCATCGACCGATCACCAGTCATCTGACGGAGAATATGACGAGCGCATAAGGTGGCTTGCTTTTCTCACGTCCAGCACATAGCTAAACTACCTTGCCTCGACCTGATCGGTCGTGCCGCAGTAGACGCGACGCGTTTCCATGCACAAATCGGGATGCGCCGGAGGTATTGAATTGAAAATGATGGACTGGGGGTTGCCCCTGGTCGTTTGATCCATGACCAGTTAACTACTCGATAAGTCTTATTTTCAAACTGTCAAAGAGGGGTTATGAAAGTTATACAACAGCATTTTTGCACAATTATTCACGATTGCTAATTTATAAGCCCCGTCTTGTTGGGAATCCTATAACTAATCATTCGATCCTACAAGGGCTATAATCTTCGAATCGGGCGATAATCTAATTATGGCATTGAACTTATTATCTCACCCCCTTGAATTTTATGAGCTGCCTTTTCCACCTTGGGAGGCTTCCAGTCTTTGTTTATACCCTTGGGTGGCCTGTTCCACCATTGAATTGTAGTCAAAATGCCATATCTTGTGCGAGCGGTCTTTGATCTCTTCAAAGCACGTTTCGGCCTTAACCCACTTTGCCGGTTCGGCCCATTCAGGCTGGTGATACAGGTCGCAGACTCTCCGACTACTATTCACCAGCCATTGGCTTCTTGTGCGTCTGACGGCATTGAAGGTCTCAAATGCTAAGCTTAGCACGCGTCCCTTGCTTTCCGGATTCTCTTGGGAAAACACACGCGCGTCCCTCATCAGAGTGCAAAGGCACAACGCGTCTTCAATTCCCATACAAGCACCAGCACCGTGGTGGGGACTCGAGGCGTGCGCAGCATCACCGGCGAGGCATATCTTACCACTGTTGTAGAATGGAGCAGGATAGTCCCACAGGTCGAATACCGCCCATTTGTCAAGCTCCTCTGGTAGCTGGCTGACCAGGTTGCGAACGCAAGGACTCCAACCTGTAAACACATCCTCGACATCTTTCCGACGTGCTGGCGCAACCGTCCGTGTAGAGTCAGGCCACTCTTCCGGATCCGAGGCAAACGCGGTAGCATTGATCATTGTCTGATTGGCTACCGGATAGTGGATGAGATGTGCGTTCGGTCCGACGTGGATGTGTTGATTTCTTGCCTTGTACTCTCCCAACACTTCGATCGCCTTTGCCATAGGTATCAAGCCACGATATGCGACTTTATGGGTATAGTGGGCATTCGATGCGGGGTTGTCCTTCCCGAGGATAATCTCTCTTACTCGCGATTTGATTCCGTCGCATCCAATGACTTGCATCGTTGGAGAAGTTGATAAATTAGCCACAGTTGATGAAAACAGCCATGCTTTTCTCTCTTTGCGAAGGCTGGAATAAACTGCAAACTTACCCGCATCAGCTTCAGCTGTTGTTCCGTCACAGAATGTGAGTAGGATTCTTCCGTCGCTCTCCTTTTTCTCAAGGGTATCCAATCGTTTCCTACACTCAACCGCTTCCTCAGGTAGAAGCTTAACGAGTTCCTCCAAAAATCTGTCTCGACGACACCCTTCAAAGCCTTTATACCCCGCATCTATCTTGAAAAGCATTTTCTGGTAAAACGGGTCGTCCTCGCGATGTTGGTTGTATCCGTCAATCCAACGCAGATAGTCGTTTGGATCCTTCTCGTCACCGTTTGATGTTGCGACTGATCCGCTTGCTCTGAGCGCCAAGGCGATACCAGGGTCGATTAAGTCCATGCACTGTCGCGCGTTTGCGGTGAAAGCCATGCCGGCACCGATCTCACGGAACCCTTTGGATTGCTCATACACCTTGACCTTGATCTTCTGGCGAATGAGGCCCACAGCAAGCACGACTCCAACAATACCACCTCCGACGATGGCGACCTCGAAAGGCCCTTCTCCAGCAACGTTTCCCGGCATTGGGTTTGTTTTTCAGACAAAGTGAGCGTACAAATGGGCCAGTGATGATAGGAACGGAAACCTTGATCTACAATAAATCGCTAGGGAAAAGAACCCGGTGGCTGATTGAAGTAGAGCTCGAGTAAAAGAGGCATCATTACACGGCTGACTTCCTTTCGCTCTTGATAACGGGGCAGTAGCCGCACCTGATCGAATGGTATGACTTACTGAGTTTGATACCCAGCGGAGTAACTTGCTTCCGAGAATGACAAGTCTGGGCCGCTTCGTGGCACTTAGTGCAGGTGATACCACGCAGTAGCAGTCAACACGAACCCCACGTCCTCATTGGGGGTTGCGTGACGAAGATAATGGACGAACGACGGGGGGCTGAAGGAAGCTCCGAAAGTATCTCCCTTCGACCGATACGTCCGATCGATTTAAAAATAGAACAATTTTCTTGGCATGATCGACAGGGGATGGCATGGAGCCTAACTAACTAACTAACTAGTTATCTGCCATCCTTCCACTGCAAAATGGTATGGAACGTCACGCTGTTTAACTCTAACTACACCTGCAGAAACGTGGCTCGGGTGGACCCGGACCCTTGTCGTGAAGACTTCAGCGGAATATCTTTTTCTGACTGCTCATGCTGGAGCTGCCCGGAGTATTTCCATCCCGAGGAGTTTTATTCGCAGTCAGTCCAATATCCTTGTGTGTCAAGATAGGTCAGCCCCATGGATTTGCATGTACGCTGATAGGTTGCTACAGGAAGGGGCCTTGCCAAGTTCCGATTTGGGTCATTGTTTAGTGAGCTCAGGCTGGCTCGCAAGTTTCAACCTTCTCTCAGCGTTCGACGGCAAAAGAAATGCAGCTTCCATGTGCGAGAGAAGGCGTGGGAGAATACGAACTCACGTTCTATTCACTCGGGAGATCTTGGTGCCCATTGCTTTTCTTCCGCAACAACCTTTGCCGGATGGTTGTTTTGTTCCGGAGTCGGACCAATCACTGATCAGCAAAGACTGTTGCTGTTTTTAGGTCAAGCATGTTGATACGGGTAGGCCGACCGCACGCAAGGCATATTTTGCACTTAGAGGATGGATATCAGATCTCCAATCTTCTTTATAGCTAGAGTCTCGGCCTACTTCAATCGTCCTCCAAGCTAAGTTTACTAGCAGCATAAGCGGCGAACGCAATCCTAAGGACAATTCTCCTTCTTCCCGCACTTACATTATCTATTTAACGAAAGCACCTGCTTTGCACTCTTAAATACGCCCTATCCGAACATAAACTTCGATTTACGAAGCAGATCAACGAGAGAAAAAGAAAAAAAGGCGGACGTACATCTCGTGGGCTTGCCTAAGCGGACTATGAACACGAAATTCCTTTAGGCTCTCGCATACACAATAGATTTCAACATTATCTATTCGTCTTTTACCGTTTACGAAATCCGCCATAAGGCCCGAAAATCTCAACGATGATGCATATGGATGATAGACTGAAGCGACCCTTGTCCGGGCCTTCCACTCTGCTATTCGGCCCACTTTCCTTGTCCTTTGACACGGCTGCCTTCACCCAAATTCGGAAGACTGTCATTGGAACCGACGCACATAGCTGGATCCTCAAAACTGTCGCGGAACTACCTCAAGTTTGGAAGGTCGTTGTCGCCTCCTTGCCGAACCTTGAAGACAAGTCAATTCTCAAAGGTTTGGAAGATCTTGACAGTGCCTTCCAGACTGGACGTCTTGAAACGCCATTCCCGCTGCCAAACACACTTTTGATCCCTCTTGTCGTCATCGCCCACCTGACACAGTATGCCGCTTTCCTTCAAGGCAACAGCACTGAGACCGCCGGCCAAAACGACCTTTTCTTTGCATCCAAACGCGACACAGAGACACTTGGCTTCTGCACAGGGCTTTTGAGTGCATTTACCGTCTCGAGCGCGGCCAACAGGGACCAATTTGTGAAATATGGCGCCGCCGCTGTCCGACTTGGTATGCTTATCGGCATGGTGGTCGACGCTCAGGACGCTACGTCTGAATTTGGAAATTCGAAATCTCTAACAGCAGCGTGGAACACGGCAGAGGCTGGTGAAGAGGTGTTAAGGATCCTGAACGAATTTCCTGAGGTATGTGATTCATAAATGTTGAATTTCAGTTCCGGATAGGCTATGCCAATCTCACCATGGTCTTATGTATAACGGCTAATTCGTTTTTTCAGGCATACGTGTCCGTGAATTTTGATGAATCCCGCGCGACTGTGACAACAGCAGCATCGACTATTTCAAAATTGCAACAACAGCTGAAGTCGTCTGGCATCGTGGCTTCGGAAGTGGGCCTCTTTGGGCGCTTCCATGCCGAATGCCACCGCACCCAAGTAAACTCAATCGTTGAGTTCTGCGATAAGCATGAAGAATTTCAGCTGGCCGATGCGTCGCAGCTGACAATACCAACTCGATCAAACAGCAGCGGAGATATGATCACGCAAGGCAGCCTTCACCACCACGCATTGAGAGCTATCTTGGTAGAGCCACCTCAATGGTTCCAGACGTTCTCCGCCGTGCGAGCTGGAAGCCTAGCGGACAAAAACGCCCTTGTCTTCTCTTTTGGCTCTGAACGGTGCATCCCACCCTCTCTCATGCGGGGTCTAAGCCAACAGGTTGTGTACGTGGCGGATCTCGATCCGACAAGCGGGCGGGCCGAGGCGTTGCGGAAAGGCCGGCGAGTCTACTCAGACAATGACATTGCTGTCGTCGGTATGTCTTGTAAGGTGGCTGGTGCGGACAACCTTGAGGAGTTCTGGAATCTCTTGTGTGCAGGAAAATCACAACACAAAGAGGTTCCCAAGGAGCGGTTTGGGTTCGAAACAGCATTCCGTGACGTTGACCCGAAGCGAAAGTGGTTTGGCAACTTCGTGGATGGTCACGATATGTTTGACCATAAGTTCTTCAAGAAAAGCCCACGCGAGAGCGCTACAATGGATCCTCAGCAGCGTCATCTGTTGCAGATTGCTTACCAAGCTGTTGAGCAATCCGGCTACTTCCATTCGACCAACCCAGAAAAGAAGATTGGCTGTTATATGGGCGTTTGCGCAACTGACTACGAGAATAACATCGCTTGCCATGCTCCCAACGCCTTCTCTGCAACTGGAAATTTGCAAGGTTTTATTGCAGGAAAAGTCAGCCATTATTTTGGCTGGACGGGTCCGGGCTTGACTATTGACACAGCTTGCTCATCATCTACTGTTGCGGTGCATCAGGCCTGCCGAGCAATCATCAGCGGAGAATGCAACGCTGCGTTGGCTGGAGGAACCCATATCATGACCAGCCCTCTTTGGTTCCAAAACCTTGCAGGGGCTTCATTTCTGAGCACCACTGGGCAGTGCAAACCTTTTGATGCCAAAGCTGATGGTTATTGCAGAGGTGAAGGTGTCGCTGCTGTGTTCCTAAAGAAGATGTCTGCAGCGATTGCGGATGGAGACCAAATATTAGGTGTGATTGCTGCAACTGGTGTGCAGCAGAATCAGAATTGTACCCCTATCTTTGTCCCCAATGTGCCTTCACTCTCAGATCTCTTCCGCTCCGTTACAGATCAAGCGCGCCTCAAGCCGGCTGAAATCTCTGTTGTTGAGGCTCACGGCACTGGAACTGGTGTCGGCGATCCAGCTGAGTATGACAGCATTCGAAAGGTTCTTGGCGGGCCCGGACGGTCGAGCCCTCTCACGTTGAGTTCGGTCAAGGGTCTCGTGGGCCATACCGAATGCACATCCGGCATTGTTTCAATCATCAAGGTCCTTCTCATGCTTCAAAAGGGTATGATCCCACCGCAGGCAAGCTATGATACTATAAACCCAGCTATCAATGCGATTCCAGCCGACCAGATGAGCATTCCCACTAGTTTACGGTCTTGGGATGCCGATTTCAGAGCGGCACTTATCAACAACTATGGCGCATCAGGATCCAATGCTTCAATGGTTATCACGCAACCACTCTCTATTACTTCCACGGCCACATCAGAGAGCTCCTCCCAAGAGCCCGCCGGGGTCAAGTTTCCTTTCTGGTTCTGCGGTTTCGATGACCAAAGTCTTCGCCGGTATGCCAAAGCTTTCCGCAAGTTCCTCAGCGAGAACAACAATTCAACCAAATCCCTCTCGTTGTCTAATCTCTCGTTCAACTTGGCCCGCCAAAGCAACCGGTCTCTTGACCGGAGTTTGATGTTCGGTGTTCGATCAACCGACGAACTCCTGCAGAAGTTAGATATGTACGAGAAAGGCGATGCTAGTGTTTCCAGTGTCTCGACCGTTACCGAACCCAGGCCTGTTGTACTCTGCTTTGGCGGTCAAGTCTCTACGTTTGTGGGTTTGGACCCGAATGTCTACAATCGCGTGGCTGTCCTCCGGAAACACCTTGATATTGTCGATGCCGTGGCACGCTCTCTTGGTGCTGGAAGCATCTATCCAGGCATATTTGAGCGCTCACCCGTTCAGGATACTGTTAAGCTACAAACTATGTTGTTTGCAATGCAGTATTCTTGTGCTCGCAGCTGGATTGATTCTGGTATTCAACCTGCTGCAGTTGTGGGACATAGTTTCGGCGAGCTCACCGCGCTTTGCATCTCACAAATTTTGTCTCTAGAAGACGCCCTAAAAATGGTTGTGAACCGTGCCACTCTCGTGCGCGATGCTTGGGGTACTGATAAGGGTGCTATGATGGCGGTCGAGGCGGATTTAGCAGATGTTCAGGCACTCCTCAGCGAGTCGAGCACGAAGAGCCAAGGCGAAATTCCAGCGAGCATTGCTTGCTTTAATGGACCAAGAAGCTTCACCCTTGCTGGCTCGACAGCCGCTATCGACACTGTCGCTGACGTGGTTTCGACGCCCGCCTTCTCATCAATGAAGTCAAAGAGGCTAAACGTAACCAACGCATTCCACTGTGCCTTGCTCGATCCTCTTCTTGAGAGGCTGGAACAAAGCGCCAAAGGCTTGAATTTCCGCGAGGCCGCCATTTCAATGGAGAGAGCAACCCAGCTCCCTATCCAGGAGAATTTGGCACCTAAATTTGTTGCAGACCATATCCGTTTCCCAGTATTCTTTCACCACGCAGTGGAGAGACTTTCCAAGCGATATCCATCATGTATCTTCTTAGAAGCCGGCTCCAACTCCACTATCACTTCTATGGCCAGTCGCGCACTCGGCAATCCCAGCGGTTCTCATTTCCAAGCCGTCAATATAACAAATGACAATGGCATTAATAATCTCGCTGACACTACGTTGAATTTGTGGAAAGCTGGCCTCAAGGTGCATTTCTGGCCACACGAGGCATCACAAACGAAGTTGCATACACCACTCTTGCTTCCGCCATATCAGTTTGATAAGGTGTCCCATTGGATCGAGTTAAAGGCTCCCTCAAAGATAGTTGCAGAACCAGCTGTGCAGAAAGAGGAGAAGGAAGAGAAGCTTCCCGAAGGCCTTTTGACGTTTGTTGGGCATCAAGATGGTGGGAAGCGTCTTGCAAAATTCCGCATCAACACGATGATCTCGAAATATGATAAGCTGATCGCGGGTCACATCATTGCGCAAACCGAGCCTATCTGCCCGGCAACGGTGCAATTGGACCTCGTCATTGAAGCCATCCGGAATCTACGACCTGACCTTGTGGCTGCTAAATTAATACCACAGATCCTTGGCGTTCAAAACCAGTCACCTGTCTGTATCAACCCGACACGAGCCGTATGGGTCGAGGTTGACGAGGACGATTCGGGCAAGAATCCTTCGTGGAACTTCGAGGTATTCAGCACCGACATGACAAACAGCACCTCGAAGTCGATACACACGACAGGTAGGGTTGTCTTCCGCCCGGCAGATGACCTAACAATCAAACTCGAGTTCGCGCGTTTTGAGCGGCTAATTGGCCACCAAAACTGCTTGGATCTATTGAGCAGTGGCGAGGTCGATGAAATCCTGAAGAGCACCAATATCTACAAGATATTCTCTGAGATTGTGGACTATGGCGAGGATTACCGCGGCCTCCAAAAGCTAGTGGGTCGCGGCAACCAGTCTGCTGGATATGTCGTCAAAAGCTATGATAACGATACATGGCTCGATGCCCACTTGGTTGATAGCTTCTGCCAAGTTGGAGGTATTTGGGTAAATTGCATGACTGACCGAGCTCCGACGGATATGTTCATCGCCAATGGGATTGAACAATGGATTAGATCGCCGAAGTTCTATCAGGAAAATCCCAACCCAACGACTTTCCATGTGCTTGCAACTCACCATCGCGCTTCGGAGTCATCATTCCTCACAGATGTCTTTGTTTTCAATACTGCTAGCGGCGCATTGGTCGAGGCAGTCCTTGGTATCAGCTACGTCAGAATTCCGAAAGCCGCCATGAGCAAGCTGCTGTCGCGACTCACAGTGAGGGAGAGTTCAAATGGCATCGCAACGCCTTCTGCTCCCGCAAAGGTTGAAACAATTGCACCAACGATGGCCTTGCCCCAAGGGTTTACCGCAGCGGCTCCACAACCACAAAAGCTCAGCAAATCGGCAAAACCGAAAAAAGCCGCGAAAATAAACGTTGAACCGAAGGTAAAAGCTATCTTGGCCGATCTCTCAGGTCTTGAGTTAGACGAAATCAAAGACGACAGTCAGCTCGCTGACCTTGGCATCGATTCACTCATGGGAATGGAAATGGCCCATGAGATTGAGGAGGCATTCAAGATTACACTTCCCGAAAGTGAACTCATGGAAATCACCGACATGCCTAGCCTGCTGAAGTGTGTCCAGACTGTTGTGGAACGCACGACTGGCGTCAGTGGTGGAAATGTTGACGAAAGTGAGGACGAATCTGACAGCGATGCAAAATCTGATAGCAACAGCGACATTACCACCTCTACCGCTCGGACCGACCCAGGTACTCCTCCAGTGGAGGCGGACTTAGAATTTATGGGCAAAAATGGTGGTGATCTCCATCTCCCTTTTGGCACCATCATGGAAGCATTCAATGAAACAAAGGCCTTGACAGACGAGAGGATTGTTGAATATAAACAAACCAACTATGTCGAAACGATTATGCCAATGCAAACACAAATGTGTATCGCACTTACTCTTGAGGCTTTTGAACAAATAGGATGCCCTCTACGTGACGCAAAGGCCGGTCAGAAATTCGCTCGTATTTCGCACCCAAAGGAACACAGCCGTCTAGTTGACTATCTCTACCAGATGCTAGAGAAGGAGGCGCGAATCATTAATGTCGATGGCGACACCATCACGCGAACTGCCGTCCCTGCCCCATCGGAATCAAGCAAAGATGTCCTTGAACAGTTGCTCGCACGCTTCCCAGACCAAAATACCGCTGACAAACTTACCTTCTATACTGGCTCCAACTTGGCGGAAGTGTTAAGAGGGAATACAGATGGTATCAAGCTGATATTCGGAACAGCAGAGGGTCGCGATCTTGTGTCTGGCCTGTACGCTGATTGGCCCCTGAATCGACTGTTCTATCGTCAGATGGAAGACTTTTTGGAGCGGCTTGTTTTGAAACTGGATATGAGTGCTGGCCCACTCAAAATCATGGAGATGGGTGCCGGGACCGGTGGAACAACTAAGTGGCTTGTTCCTCTCCTGGCTAAGCTGAATGTGCCAGTCGAGTATACATTCACGGACCTCGCGCCATCCTTTGTTGCCGCCGCAAGGAAGAAATTTAAAGGATACCCATTCATGAAGTTTAGGACTCATGATATCGAGAAGCCTCCCGCTGATGATTTAATCGGGACTCAACATGTCGTTATTGCAAGCAATGCTGTTCATGCGACGCACAGTTTGTGTGAGTCAGGGAAAAATATACGCAGGGCGTTGCGACAAGATGGGTTCCTTATGATGCTAGAGATGACCGGAACACTCTATTGGGTTGATATGATCTTTGGCCTATTTGAGGGTTGGTGGTTCTTCGATGATGGCCGTAAGCATGCGGTTACCCACGAGTCCCGATGGGAGAAGGATTTGCAGTCCGTTGGGTATGGTCATGTTGACTGGACGGATGGCACCAGACCGGAAAATAAGGTTGAGAAGCTGATCATCGCAATGGCTTCGGGCTCCAGGTACGACCGGCTACAGATTCCTTCCATCCCCAAGCCTGTGAATAGTCAATCAGCTGACTGTTCGTCGCGACAAACAGTTGTCAATAGGTACGTGAGGGAGATGACGGACGGGTTTGCGGCTGCCGTCGAAAATGAATTAGCAGCCGCTCTTCCGAAGCGCAGTCCCAGGGAAAAGACTGTGCTGGTTACAGGCGCCACTGGTAGCCTGGGATCGCATCTAATCGCCAAACTTACAACCCTCCCTGATGTGACACGCGTCGTATGCCTCAATCGGCGGAGCAGACAGGTACCCAAAGAACGGCAGCAACAAGCTCTGGTCAAAAAAGGCATCGTTCTGGCCGTTGAAGCTGCCGACAAGCTGAGTGTGATTGAAACGGACCTCTCGAAACCTAACCTTGGTCTCCCCGCTGATGACTACGAAGACCTCCTCGACAACGTTACTGACATCATCCATAATGCGTGGCTCATGAATGCTAAGTGGCCTCTAAAGAATTTCGAACCACAGCTTCACATCATGCGAAACCTACTCGATCTCGCAGGTAAAATTTCAAGCCGACGACCGCAAGGGACAAAGGTCACTTTCGAATTCATCTCCTCTATTGCGACTGTCGGGCACTGGCCTCTCTGGACGGGCAAAGTAAATGTCCCTGAGGAGCGCATGACAATCGACTCTATCCTACCTACAGGCTACGGCGATGCCAAATATATTTGTGAGCTTATGCTTGACGAAACACTGCATAAGTTTCCGAACAAGTTTCGCGCGACGGTTGTCCGGCCTGGACAAGTCGGGGGTTCTAGCATAAGTGGCTACTGGAATCCGATGGAACATTTATCTTTTGTGTTCAAATCCTCTCAAACCCTGCAAGCTCTCCCCGACTTTGATGGACTACTTTCTTGGACGCCCGTCGACGACGTCGCCGGCACACTTGTCGATATCCTAACGCTACCCGAGGAGACAAACTTATATCCCATCTACCATGTTGACAATCCAGTTCGCCAGCCATGGAAAGAAATGATTCCTGTGCTGGCAGACGCATTGGATATACCAGCGCAAAATGTCATCCCGTTTCAGGAGTGGGTGCAACGCGTAAAAGATTATCCACGAAAGGTAGAAGGACCTGAGGGTGAGAATCCGGCGATCATATTGATAGATTTTCTTGATGGGAACTTCATTCGCATGTCATGTGGGGGCCTTCTCCTCGATACAGCAAAGGCGCGGGAGCATTCAAGGACTCTGGCGAATGTTGGGCCTGTAAGCGAGCGAGTGACTAGGTTGTTTGTTAAAAGCTGGAAGGAAATGGGATTTTTGAATTAGTGTTTTTTCTCTTTTCGTTGTCCCTATTTCTGCTTTCAAAAATTTTCTTCTCAACACATATAGTCTGGTATAGATTAGGAGTTTTGCGGGTACTATAATGGCTTTTTGTATAGTACAGAGCATATTAATTGATTTTACATTTTGGAATCTTGATCAATTTGCTATGGACATGACTGTTAATCACAGATTAGGGACTTTTTATACTCTATCTAATCGAGTTTTGCAGGTTCAACCAGAAATAGTTTACAAAGTAAGTGTCAACATATTTACATCCTGCAAAAGAACATAGTGTGAAAGAAAAAATCTAGACAGGGTATTAATTATGTGCACAAGGAGAAAGAAAATTCAGCGAGAAGAATGGCCTGTTTGATTTTTCAATGTCACCACAAGCAAGATACAATAATAGTCAATCCTCTAACTCTAGCTTTGATACAAAAGGTTGCAGTAAAATCAAAGAATGCGCTGGTCAAACTCATCTCCCGCCCCATCTCCATGGACTCAAAACACCCGTCTCCTGTGCCACCCAGTAGATTCTCTCCACCACAGAGTTTACATCCTTGGTCTTGATTGGAACGACATGGGCGCCCTCCCACTCAAGCAAGGTCACGGAATTAGGATCACAATATTGATTTAGCAGCCCCCGATGAAGCTCAAGTCCAGGATCATTCAATCCATGGATATGTACTGTTGGCAGCCGCAAGATATGCTCAATCGAGTCGTCGTCGAAGAGTGGTTGGTGCGTCGATGATGCAGGAGACGATGCGTCGACAAGCCCGCGTGGTTTACGTGTATGCGGCGTTAACCATACCAGTGGACCTCGCCCAGCCAACAGTACTGCAAAACGGAGGTCCGGGCAGATGAACTGATTTCCCGATGAGCCTGGCCGCTGCCGCCGTTGCATATCATGCTGCATTGAGTATAACATGCTCGCCGCTATCTTTGCCCCCTGACTGAAACCCAGAAGTCCAACAAACGGGCCGGTCGCACCGAGCAGATCGTCTGCGCACATGGCCATGATCAGCGCATCATGAATGTGTTCTGTCACCTCCTCGGCGCTGTAGTCCGGGTCTTGAGCCGTGGCGCGCAGCCAGCCTTTGAACGGGCCGAAGTTCTTGTATACCGAAGTTACGTCGGAGCCCGGCTTAGCAGAAAACGGAGCTTGGGCATAAACGAGCCGGAATGTAGTTCGAAGAGAGCGTTCGAGGACGCGGCACTGCATGCGAAAGATGCGGGCATTGGTGCCGCCACCATGTAGGCAGAGGATGCGTGGGAGATGGAGTGTCGGGTCCTCCGCTGAGTAGATTGGGCTGACCATTGTAAAAGGGGACTTATTTTGATGTGAAGGGATATAAGACAGACTGAACGTTTGCAAGTGGTAAATGATTTTTTTATGTCTTTCCCACAAAAGAAATTGGGCTTGGTTTCCGCCTGAGCTCAATGCACAGAAATCTACAGGCTTTTGAGAAACCAGACCTCAAGCCAAAAGGAGAGAGACCTGAAGGAAAATGTAAAGAAAAACGCCAGGGAAGGTTAAAGCTAAAAATAGGAGTCTTCAGTTACTTCTGCTGTTGCCATAACCACTGGTTCATGGGGTATAAATCCCCCGATAATCCTCGTAGTAGCATTCGCTACAACATCAAATGGGAAAGGCTGAAAGGCGTGCTAGGGCAGACACGGTTTGGTTTGCCATCCGGGAAAACATATTAAAGAGTCACACTCTTTCTTACTCCTGTCCAGCTGCCTTTGCAGCAAGAAGGAATGGACTCGAGAGTTGCAGTTACATCTGCCAGCGTGTCCCGTTTGAGCACATGCAGGAGAAAAGAAAAAGAAGGCTCGAAGAAGCCATCACCTTACTGCTGTCATGGCTGCCAAGTGGTGCTAGCGATTTAACAGCTTGCTAAATATAAAACGACTTGGCTGAAAGGGACGAGCAGGATGAAGGCAATTCCGGTGAGTCCAGCGACGGTCGTTGGAAACCCTGACACGAAGGCCTTCTCGAAGCTGGGCCCTGGCCGGCCAACTCTGTAACTCTGCCGGGTCGGAGTTTCTCGAAAGTCTGAGCTGACCTGACATGGATCCTTCGATGAGCGGGTATACCGAGTGGACGGGGATTAGTTTTGAGTTCGTTCCAAATAACAAAGGTTGTCGTTGAGTTCATTATTGATTCACCCGTTCTCGATGATGATGATGGAGATGATGTGAAGACCTTATGATTCGTCTCGGCGGTGAGGTCGGCCCGGCGTTAGTTACGGCAAGGCGCGGAACTAACGGTCTCCAGGGTGGTATGCCCGACAAGACCGAGCATATGCCCGCCCCGGTCGCAAGTTCCCCTTTTACCCCCGACGGAAGTAGAGAAAACAAGCTGTTTTTTCTCACATTATTTATATATTTTTTTTTTTTTTTCATTTTTCCCTTTCTACCTGTTTACAAATATGAAGAGATCAAGACGCCTGAACACGAGAAGTTCATCTGAATCATGGCTGTTGAATCACGAGATATCCCATCCACCACAATGTCGTCGTCCGTGCCATCTGCCAGTAGCTTCGAGCAAGAGAAGCGCGACAACCCTGAGGCGCCGCCCCTGATTGAGCCGTCGGCGCCCAAGCTAGCCCCTCCCGGTCCTAGTCCGCCTCCGAATGGCGGGTTCGTGGCGTGGCTTCACGTCGCCGGCAGCTTCATGCTCTTCTTCAACAGCTGGGGTATCCTCAACGCGTTCGGCGTCTACCAGACATACTACGAATCCGGTGCCCTCTTCCACAAGAGCTCCTCCGACATATCATGGATCGGTTCGATACAGGCCTTCATGGTTTTGCTGGCCGGCATCGTGGCAGGCCCATTCTACGACCGCGGCTACCTACGAACGTTACTACTTGTCGGCACCTTTGGCCTTGTCTTCGGACACATGATGCTGAGCATCTGCAATGATTACTGGCAGGTGCTCCTCGCTCAAGGCTTCTGCATCGGAATCGGCGCTGGCTGTCTCTTTGTGCCCTGCGTCTCCATTCTTCCCACCTACTTCAGCACAAAACTTGGCTTGGCCATCGGGGTGGCCGCCGCGGGCTCCTCCTTGGGCGGCATCATCTATCCGATCGTTCTGTACCAGCTCATTGGCAAGATTGGCTTTGGCTGGTCAGTCAGGGTTATCGGCTTTCTCGCACTCGCTACCCTTCTCGTTCCTCTTGCAGCTATGAAGCTTCGCGTCAAGCCACCCAAAGCCAGGTCCTTCATCGACTGGACCGCCTTCACCGATGCGCCATACATGTTCTTCGTCATTGCCTCCTTCATTGCATTTATGGGCCTTTTCGCTCAGCTATTCTTCCTCTCCTTTTTCACGGAGAATCGCCACATCGCCAGCACCGAGATCGCCTTCTATATCGTGCCAATCTTCAATGCTGCATCCTGTCTTGGTCGAACGCTCCCCAACGCCATTGCCGACAAGACGGGGCCATTCAATCTTATCTCTCCAGGCGCCACAATCTCAGGCATCCTTATTCTCTCCACCATCGCGGTCACAACCAAAGGCGGACTCATCGTCATTGCAGTGCTTTCTGGTTTCGTCAGTGGCGTTCTTATCGGCATGCCACCCCTTTGTTTCGTCGCTCTGACAAAGGATAAATCGAAGATCGGAACGAGGATAGGCATGGGCTACGCTATCATTGGCTTTGGCGTGCTGGCCGGTGGACCCGGCGGTGGTCATATTCTGGGCCAGAAGAACCCCATGGATTGGACTGGTTTGTGGATCTTTGGCGGTGTCTCGCTCTGTGCGTCTGGTCTTATGTATGCTGCACTGAGAGTAGCCAAGTATGGATTCCGCAT
This sequence comes from Amauroascus niger, assembly GCA_001430945.1. Classification (NCBI taxonomy): domain Eukaryota; kingdom Fungi; phylum Ascomycota; class Eurotiomycetes; order Onygenales; family Onygenaceae; genus Amauroascus; species Amauroascus niger. Next base: position 80,415 of record LJPK01001791.1, read on the forward strand.
CAACACCAAAGCATAGTCGATGCTTTTCCATTTCCTTCCTACTGGTCCTAAAAAAAATCATGTTATTGTTGAGATGTGGTGTGGACTTTTCTACAATATGTTCTTTGCATGGAAAAAATTGTCATTTTTTAGGCGTTCATTTAGGTGGTCAACAATGAGTTCGAATGGCTAGAGAGTCTATTAGAAGCATTACTTTGAGGGTTAAACAAGGAGCATATTAATGAAACAGATAGAATTTTTCAACTCCTATATACTACTGGCGTTTTTCTTATTCCTGTTATATTCTATTTCTCTGGCTGGGCTTGCTTATATCTTATTAATGATCATAAGTATGCACTCCATCTTGGTAAAATTGGGTTCTAATATCTCCGAATTATGTGCAAAATGAACAAGAAACAAGCAACAATCCTTCCTTTTTCCTATGCCACATTTTGCAGTAGATTGATCTTCATGTAATCAAAATTGAAAGGCTACACCACAGTAAAGCAGAACCAGCACTACCCGTAGCCTACAATACCAATGTTCACGCTGTCTTCTTCCTCACAACGCACCGAAACGGCGTGATAACTGCATTATCCACATCCCAGAACCCAACCTTCGTATACGGATCTTCCCTGACCAACTGTCTCACGGCCTCCTCGCTCTCCGCTCTGATAAGCATGATGCTGCCCGTCACGTCAAGGTCGGCTTCAGGGCCCTCTGGTTGGCTTCCGAGCGTGGGGCCGCCAAAGAGAATCGTTCCGGCATCGATCAATGGTTTGTTGTGAACTAGATGCACGGGGCGGGTGTTGATCCGGGTCTGCAAGTCCGCGGCGTTGGCGGGAATCTGGATGAGCCAGTCGTATTGTTGAGACATTTTTCTCTTTTTTTGTATTTCGCGTCTTTGATGGGTATGTGTATTGGAGGTAGGCAGATAAATTCTGTGGGAGGAGCAGGATTGACTGGTTGACAGAGCTTCGAGGGTGAACCAACACCAAAGAGATTTCGGTTTTTTTTTTAGAAGACCTGAGGATATTGTTTTAGAGAAAAGGAATTTGTTTGGTGATGAGACATCATCAGCTAAGGGGCGGGTTCTGGGACACCTTATAATTCGCACTGTGCAGATTTATATCGAGAATAGAAACTCCGTACTTCCCTGCCCGGTCCGAAGGGCATACCGCCGAGCTCCTTCATTGAAGTATCATGCATGCTCTCGGCTTGATTACCTTCAACAGGCCCACGTTTATTTTTATTTTGAATGCCTCTTGGATCGGAGAATTGAGAGCTGAAGTGGCCTGAGGTCCGTCAAAAGGCTAGATTTGAGGTTTGACGGTTTGCGTTGTTGCAAAAAAAAAATAAAAAATACGATGCCAGCCCCCTCCAAGGCTCCCAGCGGAGTTTATTTGGCCCGACATGGGTTCACAACATCACCATACCCGAATCAAGGATTCTCGGCGCGGAGTTTTGAATCTTCTCTTCGTCAACCTCCACAATGCCGAAATAAACTACGGAGGTATGGCTCTCGTACACAGCTTACACAGGTGAAAGATGGTATACGCGACGACGCTCCAGCCCTCCTGCGCCCCGAAGTCAGCCCACTCAGACATATCGAATGCTATAAAAGAAGAGCATGCTAGCGTCTAGCCTTCAAAAGAGCTGCACTCACAATCACACAATCACACATATACACATTGATCCATTAAAGGCGCAACTTTCAACTCAATTGTAACCATGGGAAGCATCGAGGTAACTGCCCCACAGACCATCCCAACCATCGACATCAGCCCGTTCTTGTGGCAAGATGCTTCGGAGGAAGCTAAGCAGGACGTCGTTGATGCCGTTCGCCATGCATGCACCACATACGGCTTCTTTTATTTGACCGGCCATGGTGTCTCGACTAAAGAGCAAGACAAAGCATTATCTTGCGCCAAAAGATTCTTCGAAATTCCCATGGAAGAGAGGATGAAAGTCGCCATTTCGAAATCCGTCGGAAAATCACATAGAGGATATGAGCCCCCCGGTATCCAGATTCACCAAGAAGGATTGTTGCCCGATACCAAGGAGGTAAGCTGGCTACCTCAATTCTTTTTGTTCCATCCCTTTTTTCCTTTCAAAGGCATGACCTAAAGGCAATTTTTTTCCCGAAAAGGCGTTCATCATCGGCGCGGAGATCCCTGAAGATGATCCAGAATCTGGCACATTCTCCACGGGCCCAAATCTCTGGCCCAAGGTCATTCCAGAGGAAGAATTCCGCACTCCCATCATGGAATACCAAGCTACTATGGTCAAGTTGGTAAAAGTGCTCCTCAAGATACTTGCTCGCGGCCTTCCAGGGTCCTGGAACTGCCCCCCAGACGTCTTTGACGAATATGCGGAAAACCCTTCCATTCCAATGAGGCTTTTGCACTATGCTCCTCAACCCATAAAGCATTCAAATCAGTTCGGAGGTACGTCTGCTCTTCTTTAAAATTTCCCCGCGCAAAGGATATTTTTCCGAATCTCAAATCAGATTAATAACTTATCTATAGTTGGTGATCATACGGACTTCGGTGGTATCGCAATTTTACTCCAGGAGCCAAACACAGAGGGGCTCGAAGTTTGGTATCCCCCCACAGAAACTTGGATTCCAGTTCCGGTGAAGGAAAATTCATATGTCATCAATATCGGTGACATGCTCCAGAAATGGACGGCTGGATATTACCGCAGTGCCAGGCACAGAGTGATTAACTCGAGCGTGAATCACCGTTATAGCGTTCCATTCTTCTTGAATGGTAATCTCAAGTTGAACGCCGTTGCCCTTGATGGATCCGGCGTCGAAACCATTGTGGGTGAACATATTAGGCAGAGATTGGTAGACACTATGGGGGATAGTGGCAAAGTTTTGGCTTGAGAATTCACCTATTGCCCATCAAAGTCGAAGGGATTGTTTATGGAAGTTCCAGATTGTGTATGAGCAGGATGCGGGAGTTAAAGAAGCATAGAAGTTGACAAATGTTTCCTTGGTTGGCAGTCTCAAATTTTTTGTCATGCGAAATTCCTTTCTTTTTACCAAACTCATAGTTTCGGGAAACCCAAGTCGAAATATTATTGTAGTCTGCAACCCTGAGACTGGATTAAACCAAACTGTGCATCTGGTCCATGGAGCTTAAGCCAGTGCCTTTTCGCACTTTGTCGGACTTATGATGAGGTCTGATTTCATCAAGTAAAAGAACCCCTTTCTGGTGTTAGAACCATCGAAAAATGTGTTTTGGCACTGATTCGGACACGAGCTTGTAAAATTCCGATCAATCATCGCGAACAGAATTTGTCCTCAATGCCCAGGGAAGATCTTAGGCAGCGGACTGCTACACGGCCTAGATCACAGAGCAACTATCAATACTGGCGAGCAATTGCCCGAGAACCCAGAAATTGCGCTCTTATTGAAGGGATTAGGGAGAGCAACCCTCGGTACCGTAATTGTGAAGGGTTAAAGTCTCCAAGCCAGTCATTTCCTAGGAGTTGAGTAAGGAATAACAAAGGTCGAGGGATGGGAAATGTTACGCCAAGGTTGCATTCAGCGGCTTGAAATGCAGGACGGTTCGCACAATCCTAATTTCGTCTCGATAAAGTTCCCTCTTCCTGGAGCCTGGCGCATGGTATGACCTTATTCGCCGAACCTCTGTGGCCCTCATGCTTTCTCCAGTGTCATGCGTAAGAGGTAAAGGGGGTATAGAGTTGGCCGGGCGTTGACAGCGATATGCATATAATATACTTCCAGCCAAGGTGTGGAGCATAACGAAGATAGAGCCGTTTAAAATCCCTTATAAAAGCTTGTCGACTAGTTTTTCCACTGGTTGGGACCCGCTATTGTCTTCATATATGAAGTGTAAGAGGAGATTGCTCAAGCTTAAAATGACGTTATAGTGAAACTTGTGTGTATAGGTAGGCCTAGAGTTCGCTGTCCGTCTGCAAGTCGTGTTTGTAAATTGCACTCAAGAAAACACCCACATACCGAGCCAAAAAAAAAAAAAAAATGATTGAAATGGTTCATGTGAGCTATTCAAATGAGTCAAATTGGTGCTTTCAAGCCGGATGATTTTTTTCGAAAGGTTTCGGACCTTGACTTCAGAGCCCCGTGCAGGACAGCATTTCCGGAACTCGAAGGCCAGGGCTAAAGTTAGTTGCATCATTTGGGATGTCTGTAAAAGCACACATGCATAAAGGTAAAGTTTCAGCCTCTGATATTTTGGCACGTTCAAAATGTTAGGGGCAACAATGAGACCCGCATGGGGAATGACACATTCGGCGTTATGCACAAAAGTGACTTGTGCTCGAGTGTGTATTCGGGCATATGTGAATTCCCTGCCTGATAATACATTTGGGAGCTGCCAGCCTTCTGGGGCATACCTTCACGAGCATTATCCCGAAACCTAGCAATGCGGGGGAGGGTAGTAGGGACGACGAATGCACCTACAACCTGGTACCTGAGTTCAGGGTCATAGCCCCGTCGATGCCTTCTGTCCCGAGGGCTGGGAAATGCGGGGAAGGCTAGCATGGCTGCAGAAGATAGAGCGATATGCTTCCTGCCCCGATGATGAGCTCGTGACCTGCTGCCCGCATTCAGGGGCTCTTTCTCCGCAAACTTTGTCCTCGTTGACCTTGCAGCGCATGATGAACCCACAAGGCTGAGGATAATCCATCGATACACCTATATTCCTCGCTTTGACAATATAAACGGTGGCCCATCATTCGCGTTCAGGGGCTAATTCACCCCACTGCTCTCGGCCCGACAGACTGGCAACGCGAGGGAATATTGTAAGGCTGGAAGTGCACCTACTTAGTCCAGGGAGGCCTGTCAAAGTATTGGTCGATCATACATGGTTTGTAGACAGTGACTCAACCACAGAAAGAAGCAATATCCCATGTGATTAATTCGCACACCAGAAAATTCCGGTTCACCAAGTAGCATCATTGACCGCAAAGCATCCTAGATATTCAGCACACTGTCCATGCAAAGCATTGTTCATGATGCTAACCTTATGGCGGGCTCCTTTCTTTCATTTTCCGCCAAAAAGGAAGATGGAAAAAAGGGCCGCAAGCCGTGTTTTCAATTTCTGGTGTAAACATCCAGTCCTCTTTACCAAGTTGTACAGAAAAGCCAGCAATAGCGACTGTTAAGTACTCTGAAAAAAAACATCCCAGTAAACATACTGTCCGTGCAAGAGCCTGAATTACTAGGACTAACCTGCTCACTGTGCGGTACAGCCCATTCCTTGCTTCTCGATCAAAAACAGGTCCGGGTCCCATCAGCACATTGGTCCCTCCGGTGCAAGTAGCTCATAGATATGGCGGGAAAGAAGAGTTAACACACGCGCATTGTGTTTCAAAAAAGGGGTATATTTTGACTGCAAAATGGCGAGTGTTACCCAGCTGAGACACTCTTGAAAATCAACTTAAAACACCGTTCCTGCAGACTCAACCCTCTCCAAGACAGATACAGGTCGTAGAGCTGTTTAATTCCGCCAGTTCCCGCTAATGATGTGCTTGTGGGTTCCTTATCATGGCCTTTACACCGTTGGGCTTCAAGAGTTGAAGTCGAGAAGATACTTCCAGATTAGGGCTAGCGTGTTTTTATTTGAGACCTTAGTTAGTTAGTTACATAATACAAAAGTCAGCTGACTTGTTACAGATTTCGACCCCTTTTTTTCCCTTTTGCCATTGTGATTTACTCCCTTGGTTTCTTCTCCTTCTCCTTCTGAGTTCTAAGAAGGTGGTTGTTGAAAGGATTAATGCTGGAAATCCCAAATAACTCAAGTCAAACAAAGCCCGTGTCACTCAAAGATGCAGGCCAAAAAAACAGGAGTTTAGTCGTGCGATCCCATGTCTTGAGAAGGTCCGGCTAATTGACTAACTAGGGTTGGGCCTGTATCGTTTTCCCGCTCAAGGTCGCAGTAAGTAATATCACCGGCGGAACGTCTTTCGCATATTCCATGACAGGGGAGCATGGCTAAATCAATTTTTATCTTTCAGGGGTGAGCGAGATTACCATGCGATCCGAGCTTCAACAGCAGTAACAACAGCCGGTCCACGACACCCCAACAACAACAACAACAACAGCAACTTTTGAATAATGACTTGCCGGCATCATTTTAACCAGGCTCGGCAGCTCTCCGATTCATGTTTTCCCTCCGACAATTCCGGAGGCTCCCGGGTTGCAAATCCAGCCCTCTAGGCCCTGGGCGGAGTTATTGGCGTATATGCAGCGGAAGAACCCTTGCAAAACTTGCCCGTTGACCGAGCACGAGGGCTCATAAAACCGAAAGCGCCGAGAGTCCCGAGATCGGGTCCTTGGCCGACCTGCATAACTACTGCAAGTCACATCTGCATCTCGTAAACACCCTGCGCACCTTGTTAGTGTTGGTTTCAGGCTCCCCTGCTAGCACTGGAAGCTAATGAAGATCATATCCTAGGTAGAGCTTCCCCCGGAGCTTTTCTCCGATCTTCGGACGTGGAAGCCCAGGTATCAGTAAAAAAAAAAGAAGCCTCGATTGATCAACAAAGATACCCGGAGAAGAAAATCCAATGGGTAACTAAGGGCAAATTATTCAGATTAATCTAAATCTAGCAAATATCAACGGCAGAATCCCGGCCTGCTCGCAAAACGCCCAAACCCGCAATAGGAACTCCAGGACCGTCCTGAGAAAACTATGTCTAAATCACATGGAATGAAAATTTTCATTTGTACAGTACAGGCCGACCCACCATTAAATTCATCATCGTCGCTGTCGTTTCGAGAAAAAGGAAAAAAAAAAAAGGCAGACCAAAGCTTATTATGTCCATATCCACATACGCGTAACAGGCAGCTCAAAAATTCGACCCGGGATAACTGCGAAAACCCGGCCCGAGGTTTGTAAGCCTTTTCAGACTGCACATCACCTCGGTGATGTACTGCAGCGGCTTTGTAAATGTGTCGCCGATATCGTGATATGTAACGAAAAACTCCGCAGCCAGTGACAAAGGAATCGACGTCAATGGATGGACCTAGAGCCATGATTGTCAGGTCCTCGTCATACTGTATTGACCACCTGTGTGGAAATATCTCTTACCTTGAAGCAATTTAGTTGGGATAAATTGCTTGTCAATTCCACAATCTCCTGTGCAGCCAGTGAGGAATGTCTCATATACTCTGCCACAGCGGCCCTTTTCTCATCTGTCAGCGGTATTGCGCGTTCCATCGTCTGGTATAGGTACAACACGGTCGTTCGCCACATCATGCTAATAAAAAGGAGCATCGGGTCTGCCTGCTGAATCGCGAGGGGGTAGTTGGAAGAGAATATCTCCATCCTTTGCGTCAAGATGGAATTGATCCACTGATGACGGTTCCAGAAATCCTCGGTTGCATTAAGGTATATATTGTCAACCAAAGACTGGTGGCGGTGAGCTAGAGCACGACCGCTGATTGTTGCCATGATTATACACTCGATAAATGTCGAAGGTATTACTGGCTCCGGAGCAGCGATTGCTTCCGATAGGAAACCCGTCAAGGTGGGTTGGTCGTTCTGGAAAGCTATTTCCGGAGCCGGAAGACGGATCGTGATCTAGAAAGAAATCGCCTAGCCATCAGCTAATGTCGCCGGCTTTTTTGGGCTAAATACCATCAGGATAAAACATACCACTTGTTCACTGAAGGTTAGAGGCGATCCTGTTCGAATGCTAACAAAACGATCCAGGCAATATGCCATCCAAAAGGTCCTCCTCTTTCTTTCAGCCTCGACCCAATCTACCTGCGAGAGAGTCGTGTCCGATGGCTCTGTATCATGGAACCAGTTGAGCTGGATCAATCGAAACGCGCGACCGGCGCTTATCCATGCCCGGCGAAAATCGACACACATAAACTCGTGGATGGCCAGCAAGAGCCACGCTTGAACTTGCTCTATATCTGTCGACGCAAGGCTCGTGCTTTTGGCATCCAGGCCGTCCAGTGCGCGTCGCATATAGCCGTATAAAGAGTCTCTGATATTCTGATAGTGCGCCGATACGGACGCTGCAAGAGTCCACATGGCATATTGCAAACATATCTGGGCGTCAGTTTTGTCTGGTTGCCGGCTCCAGGAAAGGTATCGACGTTGGTGGACTATCGGTGCGAACAGGTGGACTCTGTCAAAGTATAACTGATCTCTGTGATAGAGTTAGACTGGGAACTTGTGGTGTTTGGAGGAGGATGAGCAAAGATAAAGTCCTCGTTCTCGCGCGTTCCTTGTCTTTCTAACTTGCTCTTCACTTTTTCCCCTCTCGCACAAACGTGGGGTTATAATCAGAAACTGTCAACTCGGGAGCACCTACAGGTCTGCCTGCATCAAATCTGAGATATTGATATCGTCTGAACTTTCCGATAATTCCAGCATCTTCGCAACATGGGTAAAGTCTTGCAGCGTTCCGTCGTCACAGGCATTGTCAGCCCCAAGCGGCGGGGTTGCCGAGAGGGCACCAAGCGAGGTGGCATCGAAGGTGGATTCGTCCGAAGAGTTACTTGCCTTTGACCCAAAACATGCATCTTGCAGATATAGATCATCATCGGGGATTTGAAAATCCCATTGCAGGATGTTTTGGTCGCTATATGGCAGATTTTCAACAGGATTCTCGCCCACCACCACTGGCATGTTCCCTGTCTGGCCGTTTTGCTGCTCCTGTTCGAGTAGCCTCCCCTCAAGAACAGCTGTCACGGACGCATTATCGCTGTCAGTCCGGAATATTCTTCCAGCCCGCTGATTTGCTAGATAACAAAAGGAGAGAGCGAAAAAGAACGTACCAATTCGAGCCTGCAAAGCCTTGAGATAACCACGCTTAGGGCCGCGAAGGGAGCGAGTGGTTGTGACTTGGCATGGTTTCCCGGACGCCTCACACAGTCCACACTGAGGTTGCCGTCTGTCACATCGCAGCTTTCGTCGTCGGCACTCTTCGCAAGCGGCACCTGGCTTTTGTCGTGGCTGGGGAGCAGGCGGCGATCTACTCGACTCAACCGATTCGCATGCCATGGCTGCTCGGTTTTTTCGCCTCTTTTTTTCTTCGAGTGTTGATATTCCCGTGAAGTATTATCCTTATCACTGTTTATGCTCCCTTTTTTTGCTGACCAGACGGAGTGCTATACTAGGAGATATTCGATCTTTCGAGGCCCGAGAAGCAATAAACAGAAGGAGAGATGAATAACAATTATAAAAACAAGCAATAAGCCCAAGAAAAATGGAGGCTTCGAACTGTATCCCTATGAATCTGGAACTATTAGTTGTTGGACGGCGTGACCGATTGAGAAAAGTATAAGAGTGCAACAAACCAGAGCTGAGGACGAGCGAGAACATTTAGACCCAAGAAGGCTGCGCAATATAAAGAGCTGAAGCGGGCTCCGGAAGGTTTGACCAAGGCCTGCACAAGCCAATGCTGCAGACAATCATCGACGGGAGGAGGCGTTCTTGGCTCTATAAAACAAGCATCGATCTCAAGCTTGTGTTCGCTGCCCGCCGCGCTCACCAAAACCACCCCCCTCCCCGCTCGTATGCGCTGGACCGCAACGTCGTATTGTACATTTCAGCAGGATTCGATCCCGGCCAGTTCTAACAGCATTAAAATCACGAAAGAAATTGTACGTTGTGTGTGCGTGTGTGCGCGCGTGTGTGGTAAGACTAAGGGGGCTTATCCGCATACCGAATGTTTACACTGAGGACGGAGCGAACGAGTGGAGGAACGGGGGCCGGTATAGGGTCTTGGCGCTGGGCAGCCTGTTCCGAAAGTACGTAACTAACAGCGGGCAGAGATGGTGCTTTCAGGCTGCTATCACTGCTTGCTGCTGCTTGCTGATGCTGATGCTGATGCTGCTCGGTGCCTGTTAACCCAACTAAAAAGCCCTCCCCGGCCGGAGACTTGCCCCTTGACAGATTACGATCGTATTCTACGAACAGAATCGCGGTATTACTTCTTTTCTCTTTGCTTTCTTCTGTCGGCCCTACTTTGCTTATTTCTTCAGCTCACGTCTCAGGTTGATGTTTTGGGGGATCAAACCAATTGCTTTTCTTTTCTTTTCTTTTTATCCCCATTCCTTTCGAGAAAGCCAACGTTTTTATTTTATTTTGGTTTTTTTTGGTTCCACCAGGGGGAAGCCTACGTAACTATGCACGCGGTCGAGCGAATAAAAAACAAAACAAAGCAAAAAAGCAAGAAAAAAGAGAAGAAGAGGACATGTCAAAAGGTACTTCCTGAATCATAGCACCCCCAAACCCTTGTCTACCGCACGGCACCTCGGGTCAGATAACCAAGTCAAGACCCGCCTCAGCACTAACTGGTCCAATGGGTGTATTTGCATTTACTGACATGACACGGCATCGGATCTGAGGAGAGCGCCCCTCTCCCCTTTCCACCCCCCCCATCGCAGCGTGGAAACCCGGGTGGATATTTACCTTTTAGCTGCATGTCCACCGGGGATGGCCCTGGTCGTTCAGAGCGGCGGCAAAAATTAAAGAGCAAGATAAAAAAGCAAAATACGAAAATGGATGCAAGGAGTCAACTTACCTACATGGTAGTTATTCTGCGAACGACTAAGAAACCCGGCTTGGGGGACAGGGTGCGCATTTTCCTCTCTGGACAAAACACGACAAGCAAAAAAAAAATCCGACCCTCTTGGTTAACTAACTACATCTCTTAGCTCTGGTGTTGCAGAAAGTGAGGGCCCTAAAAAAGGCCGAGAAAGAAAAAACAACTCGCTTGTTTTTTTCTTGGTATCACCCACAAAAGCTTCTACAGTGTATAAATAGCTTTTAACTCTCGGATTGTAAACGGGCAACATGAGCCGGATTGTCTGAAAAGACAGCCCGTTCATAAGAGAGAGAGGTATATCGAACACAAGCCGCATGGGAGAGAGAACCCTTCAGAACGCCCTGTGATCGTCCAGAGGCGTCGAAGGCGGTTTCAAAAGAGAGAAAAGGGCGAAAATCCGTGTCGTCAACGGCTTGAAAATCTGCAGATGCAATCGAAAAGAAAAGCCACATTTTCACTTTTCCGGGGGGGGGAAGGGATCGAACTCGCTTCCAGACCAAAGGGATTGGCTGTTCATTGTCTCCCTTCCCTCCCCCCAGGTTGCGATAGGGGATACAGAGCGAGTCTGACCCCGTATTCTCAGAAAATATAGCTAAAAAAAAAAAAGAAAAGAAACTAAGAGTATGTGGGAAGCAGAAGAAGGGGAAGAAGAGAGAGAGAGAATGTGCACATTCTGCTACTAAATATAACCCCCATACAATTAAGAGCATTTTGCCCTACCTATAGCTAACTTTACAGAGTTAGTTGTGTGGGCTTGATCCCAGTCCAATAAAGAGAAGAGGGAAAAGCCAAAGGGAAAAAGCCCCTTCATGTTCATTCCTAAATTTGGGAAATCGGATAAAAGACCTTCATAATTATCCAAAGAATGGCCACAGCCAAGCTTGGCTGCCCTCTTCACCCGAATTGTCATCGTTCCCCATCATTCCATTCCGCATCAGCCAAGAAGAACTGGCCAGGCTAGAAGAGGAAAAAGAGGCTTCTGAGGTGGTATTTGGTGAAGTAACTACGTACATAAACAGTTTAACGACAACAAGTTGAGTCTGGCGTGTTCTCTTCTGCGAGTTTTTGATCGCCGAGCCATGTCACGATCCCTCGCTAATCGGCTCATGCCATACATATGATATAGTTATGCAGAACAAAAAGGTCAAGTCTCATACTACGGGATCGGATGTTTTTCTCTTGGGGAAAGGGAATCTCATCTTTGCCACCGCCGAGTGGGTTCGTTAGGAACGGGGATGGTAGAAAGATAACGAAAGAAGAGAGGCGGAAGAAGTTTTGACCAACAACACCGCACACACACACGCAACAAAGACATGGAGTTTCCACTCTCCTGGCAATTCTGAAGAAGAACAGAAAGAGAAGAGAAGAAAAAGAGAATCGCAGACCTTCGTCAAACCACCCGCTTTGACATCAACAACAATAACAATAACAACAAACAGCCACACGACCAGCACACCCCGTGCCCGTGCCTTGCCTGTGGCCATATACCCATCCATGCCCAACATGTGAAATCCCCCAATCCCCTCTTGATTTGCAGGGTGGTAGTGATCTCTTACGATTGACCGGGCCTTGCTGGAAGCCAACAAGCTCAGCCGGCCAATTGGAAACCCCCGAATAATGCAGATCGACAGTTAGTTAACTAACTAACTACTAAGGCAAAAAGTTGTGCTAATTAGGTGGGAAAGCGGCCAGCTGCACTAACTATATTACTAGCAATACTGGGCTGGTTGTCAATAGCGAGGTTCAGTATATCATTAACTCGTGTAATTAAGGTTAACTCTTAGTTAGGCTCTGAGGAAGAAGAAGCAGAAGAAGAAAAAGAAAAAAGAGAAGCCAATATTTTGTCTGCCTCGTGGGAAGTTCGGGGGCGTGTTTTAGCTTCGCGCAAGTTGGCAGAGTTTTTAAGGCGACTGACACATCATTTTAGCGCCAATCCTTTTTTTTTTCACAAAAAAAACAAAAAAAAAAAAATTTATACGGAAGTACACAAATGCAACCTGCTCGGAGGGGAAAAAAAAGGAACAGGAAAAGGAAAAGAAGGTGTGTCGCGCGACAGTTCTAGAAATTAAAACTACAGGGTTGAGTCTTCGAGATATCCAGAAAGTAGAACTAATTTCGAAATTTATTTTTTATTGAGTTGTTTTTTTTGGGGGGGTTTTCGTCACACATTAATATTGACAAACAGCTAATCCTCGCTTCCTATTCATTGAAAGGAGTTTTTTTTGTCCTACACGCGCTCAAATCAAGGCTTCATCGGAGAAGAATCAGAGTGACACAACCACCTTTTGTGCAGAAACTCCCTTCCGGAGCAGGTCCACAGCCGCCTGTACGTTCTCCAGCCCCTTGCCCGCGACAAGCGGCTGAGGCGAAGGCACAAAGGACCCAGCCTTCAGTGCCTTGGGCAGATAGTCCTCATAGACCATCTTTCCCACATTGTTGTCCTTGAGCGTCGTGCCAAACACGTTCTTGACTGTCACGCCTTCCGGTGCATCGGCGAAGCCGCCCTTCGTGGTCGCCACGAACTTGTTCTTTCCCTCGGACTGGTGCACGACGTCGGCGCAGACCTTGGTGGCCGCGGCGCCGATGCAGTCCATCGCGCCGGCGATCTTCTTGCCCTTGAATGCGTTGACGAGCTCGTCGGTGATGGTCGGGCTGCTGTAGTCAAACACCTGGCTGGCACCGAGCTTCTTGACATAGTCAAAGTTCTTCGGCGAGGCAGTGGCGATGACGTCGTATCCGGCTGCGATCGCGAGTTGGATTGCGTTGCTCCCCACGCTAGACGAGCCGCCCCAGACCAGGAGGGTCTCGCCGGTCGGATTCTGGCGCGGCTCGGTTGGAGACTGGAGCTTGAGGAAGGCGTCCTGGAAGAGGCCGCAGGAGGCGGTGGAGAATGCCAATGGGATGACGGAGGCGTTTTCAAAGGAGACGTTGTCGGGCAGCTCGCTGGCCATGTTCTCTAGCACGATGGTGTAGGCCTGGAAGGCGTTGTCTTGATCGCGCTTAGTGGCCATGCCGACGGCGTGGCCGACCACGCGGTCTCCCTTCTTGAAGCGGGTGACGTTTGGCCCGACAGCCTCGACGACGCCGGCGACATCCTGGCCGAGGATAGTGGGGTAATTGAGCGGCCACCAGGCAAAAGCTTGCAGACTGCCGTCGACGGGGTTGATGGCGATGGCGTGGTTTCGAACGAGGACCTCGTTGTCGCCGGGGGTCCAGAGCGGCGCAGGCTTGACTTCGAAATTAGCCTTGGCTGCTGGGATCCAGGCGGCGGAGTTGGAGGCCATTGTGTATCTGCGTGTGATGTTTATCGTCGGGACGGGAGATGGGAGGGTTGTTTTTGTGGTAGGTCTGATGAAATATAACCGCTTGCTTTGTAGAGAAGTGAAGGATGCAAAAGACCTGGAGAGACGACTAGTCATCCACAATGCCCTTTTTTTTGAAGTGAGAGAGAGAGAGAGTGTGTGTGTGTGTGTGCGAGAGAGCAAAAGAGAAGAGGCAATGGCAATCCTTTGCGGACTGGCGAGGACGAGGGGCCGTCGAATATATACTCACCCCGCACACCTTTGCGTACAATAAGTCCGAGGCCGAAGGGGATATCGCTTGGGACCGACTCAGGGGGTGGGGGTGAGCAATTTTCGTTTAGTCCGGCACTAGCTGGTTAAGCTCAGCGCCAAGGCCTGGGGAACGGTGCTTGACCCCGCTAGCTCCATTCATGCCGAGCCCTGCCCAGCCGGTAACTAGTTCAGCCAAGCCGAGCGCCGAGAGAGCGCAGATCATGATCACAGTCACCGCTTGGGGGAGGGAGTGGCTTGATCGTGGGATCTCTGTGGCGTCTCACTAACTTACCACCTGGGCATCTCACTATGTAACAGCCGCATCAGAGAAACTCGGCAGCCGCGAACATAATCGGATGAAGCTGTTATCAAACTGATTACAATGAACAAAGACTAGTTATCGCCGAAAGACGTTCACTCCTGCCCCACTGTCATCGGTGTGTTCATCAAAGATAGAATTTTTACCTCGAGTTCTCGTTTTTTGCGGGAAAGGAGAAACTCCGATCGAATGCTGCAAGCTTTTTTCCCTTTGCATAGCTAGTTACTATTTTTACACCGATAAGACCGACCACTTTCTCACCACCACCATGAAACAAGAAAATAAACTCTTTGCCGACGAGTGAATTCGCATTCTGGACTTCACCAGGATGCTACCTCGTTCCGACGCAGCGTGATTATCTGTACTTGCTTATATACGAAATGGGAGAGGAAAGCGGCAGACTGTCCAATCCGTGAGAGTCCAGCCCTTGGTTTGCCCTTGTTGGTCCAACCCCGGAAGAGAGCGCAACCACCACCACCCCCAGTCCGCTCCACCTCCCCTCAGCGCTGAACCGGCCGAACACGAAAGGGAACAACTAGGCCAGGTTTTGGCTTGGGGGGGGGGAAGGCCGGAATTTAAAGTCGGAGATCCGAGTCCCTGCTTCGGAGATCGAGCTGGTCACCCTTTCTTTCCAGCCTGTCTTTTGCTCTGCCAATAACCTCATTATCTTTACCCCTCCACCCGATCTATATTTGGGAACCTTAACTACCCAAGATACACTTCTATATCCTTGTCATAATGTAGGCACATTAGTTCTTCTACCTAGGCTTCAGAATGAGAAGTTGAGCTGAGCTGAGCCACGAGTCAAAGCTTCATCTTTGCCCTGAACAAGTAATTGCCAAGCAACCACCCTGCTTAGGTAGTTTAACTAACTTGCGGCATGGGTTGTTTATATGGTTAATAGTTGGCGATTGCTGTTACGATATCAAACATGTGAAAAGGAAACCTTTGTGGTTCTGGTCTCAATTACATCATATCAACTCAACACTCCCCCGCTGCAACGCTGCAAATAGGTTTCTACAGACTCGTCTAGACACACCGTATTCTGAATGCCATTTCACACCAACTCTCATTGGGGCGCAATTGCCATTTTCCAAACAGAAGAATCATGAACAAATGGATAACATGAATATTTTTCCATTTGTGTCTCTCTCATTGATCCATTATTTTCAAGAGTACAACAGTCCGACAATTGCAGATGATCCAATGTAGTTAATTTCCCTTGCTCAATCAATCAATCTACATATCCGCCATGATAAAGCATTTCATCGGCGTAACCTCCACCTTCTCTAGATCCCACACACCGAGCTTCGCATACGGATCGTCCCGCACAAGTTGCCACACCTCCTCTTCCGTCGTCGCCTTGATCAGATGCACGCTCCCGTTGATCTTCTGGAACCCGTCCTCCATGCTCGTCGGCTGCGAGGAAAGCATTGGGCCGCCGAAGACGATCGTCCCGTCGTCCATCAGTGGCTTGTTGTGTGACAGGTGTAGCGGCCGGTTCTCCAGGCGGGTCTTGAGCGCCTCGGGTCTATCGGGGAGACGGACGAACCATTCATATTTTTGAGACATTTTTTTTGTTTTTGTTTTTGAAAATTCTTGATTGACTGACTGCGTCTGGCTCTTTTGTTGCTTGAGATTTTAGCTTTTTGCTCTTCTCTAGGTTTAGATTTGGGATTTGGGCATGTGAAAAACTGACCTGAGTGAAGGAAGAAGAGAGACTGGCTCGAGTAGTTAGAGAGCAACGCAGAGAAGGGAGGAGTTTGTAAAGGTTCTTGAATTTCTTTGGGAGTTTGGTTAATGTTTTCGCGTGGAGGGTCCGAGA
Organism: Amauroascus niger; assembly: GCA_001430945.1. Lineage (NCBI taxonomy): Eukaryota > Fungi > Ascomycota > Eurotiomycetes > Onygenales > Onygenaceae > Amauroascus > Amauroascus niger. Next base: position 96,655 of record LJPK01001791.1, read on the forward strand.
TGAAAATATATTGCAACAGACGTAAATAATATTTATATAAATACACTTCCTTTCTTCTCCTACTACTTTTCCATACCAAAAAAAGATACTCCGTGTATAGTTGTACGACCCCTGCCTGAATTCTCCGAGTCACTTCTCCCATTGCCCGCAAGCTGAGACGGCTCGGAGTTTCTCTCCAGCATCATTGAAGAAGGAAGCGTGCTCATAAATATGCCAGTACATGCGAAATACCACAAGCACATTGCTGCCGGTCTTTCTTAAGAAAAACAATCAAGTAGTAACTACTGACCGCTCCTTTTTTTGTTATCCGTCCTTCTTCCAAAAAGACACAACAAGGATAACTAGAACCAACCCCGCGCTAAAAGGAGGGCACTCTTGGCGCGCGCCCACGACAATATCTTCAAGAAGTTTCCCCGTTGACAAGTTCGCGCAATTTCCATCTCGCCAATTTTTCACTTTGCACGACGATACAGCGAACATCATGAGCACGATCGCAAATGGCACCTCTCGTAAACTCCCCGTCATCATTCTTGGTGCCGGCATGACTGGCCTGACTCTCGCCCAGGCACTGAAAAAGGCAGATATCCCCTATGAAATATATGAGCGGGATGCCGCCGCCGATACAGATAAAGGACATGGGTGGGCGTTGACAGTACACTGGGCACTGCCCGCATTCGAAGACAGCCTGCCTCCCTGGCTCTTCAACAAGCTGCACAACATCCAGGTTGACCCTGAGCAGGGGATCAAGGACACGGGTAGATTTGTATTCCTTGACCTCGAAACCGGCGAACCCAAATACGTCATTCCTCCTACAAAGCGGATGCGGATCAACAGGATGTTGTTGAGAAAATTACTCGCCGAAGGGCTAGATGTCCAATACAACAAAACGCTGACCTCTTTCAACATGCCTTCAGATCCCAGTGAGGGAGTTGAAGTCACATTCGCCGACGGCACAAAGACCCAAGGCTCCATTCTCGTTGGCACAGATGGCAGAAACAGCAGGACCCGAAGAACTCTTCTTGGGGCGGAAGGCAGCCTTAATTATCTTCCGGTCCGCAGTGTTGGAGTCACTACAGTCATGAACGCGGAAGAGATGGCCCCTCTTCGACAGATCGATCCATTACTCTTCCAAGGCTCCCACCCTGACACGGGTGTTTACCTTTGGTTTTCACTTGTGTCCGTTCCAGAAGTCAACGGTAGCGTCAACACGTCGTCTCCATACTTTGAAGGGCAAATCATCCAATCGTGGATGCACCGCAGTGAAGCCGACGAGGTCCCCGCGACAGACGCGGAGCGTCTGGCACTGATGAAGCGGAATGCTCAACGCTTTGAACCACGGCTCCGAGATACCATCCAGTCATTGCCAGAAGACACAAAAGTGCTCGAGATCAAATGGGCGGACTGGCTCCCGCGAGCCTGGCCGAACCACAATGGCCGAATTACACTTGCCGGCGACTCAGCCCATGCCATGACATCGTACCGCGGCGAGGCATTCAACCACGCTATAACCGACGCCGCGACGTTGTCGAAATACCTCACCACTGCATGGAAGTCAAACGGAAACGCCTTCAGAGACGAGATCGAGAGTGCAGTCGTCAAATACGAAGCCGAGATGCGGGAGAGAACATACGACGCGGTGCTATTGAGCACAGAGGCTTGCTTGGACGCGCATGATCTGAACGCACTGCACTCACAAAGCCCGCTTGTTAGCAAACGGGCTAGAGTGGCGAAGGAGCATAACAAGCTTGTATGACAGCCAATGGGTTAATAAGCCTTCCTTTTTGATGCGTTTGCAAATAAATTTCGAGTACGACGTTGGAGGCTTCAAAAAAGTAAGCAGTGCGCTGTGCAGCCCTCAGCTTGTAGTTAGTTAGTTACTGAAAAAGGGAGTCTGTCGGTCAGCGCTGAGCGACTCAATATCGCATTCCGAATTTACTCTTGTGTATACAAAAATCTAGAAACAAATTTGAGAGCAGGCAGCGTATTAATAGAAGAAGTAACAAGTAACTTGTGGAGTAGCAAATACCCCTTCTTCCCTCAACGCGTTGTTGTCCCTTGGGTTAGTTAAGGTTTGGTGGACCTCCTGGAGACGCGGCTCGCATGGCGGGGGAACGATAATCCGCGCTCATCTTTAAGGTTAGGTAGTTAACTAAGGTTTCACTCCAGGTAGAGTTCCCCAACGTCCTTCCATCGATATACGCAGCAGACTTCAAAGTGGCGTATCCCATCAACACGAATTGGGAGGAGCATCGGCGATCTAGTTAGTCTTGTGGCTTGGTGCCTTTTTTTGGATGGACTGCACTGCTACCTGCTGATAAGCCGGATTCTTCCCCCCTTTCCGCCGGACCAATCGAGAAGGGCGTTTGTCGTCAACAGCAAGGCTGACCACATAATGAAGATTTAACGTTTGGACCCTTGTCGGACGTTTTCTCGAGAAGCGGCATCCCCTTTGTTTTCAACTTGGTAATGGGTAACTAGTTACTAGTGGGTGCTATGACTCTATTCCTCGCTAGTATCCAAACGCCTGTGTCGCTCACATCCTTTTCGACGTGGCACAAATTCATGGCTTTCAGCCAGCAAGGGCCAGACGGAAATACCCGCGTGTGAGCAATCCTGCAAATTACGGAAGAGGCCTTGGCACCAGGCGAATTGCAAATTTATGAACCCGCAGCTAAGATTAAGAGGGCGGCTCAATATCCTTTTGAAGCTGCATTACACGCTGCGTCCAAACTGGGGATATTCCTTGAAACCAACGACCTGGACCAGGCATCTCGTAAACATCCCGTTTTTGCCACTCCCATTTGGCATCGAGACCATCCGGGACTGAACGCCCTGAGCTGATCGAAATGGGCCTGGGAGGCTATTGGCATTGAGACCAGGTTACATGATAACCTTTGCACGTGAATCCTCCAATTGCTGGATGGGGTCCGGCTTAGACTTGGCAAGGTCCCAGCCATGACGGGATTCTGTAGTAGTACAGTTCATCCTGTGCAAAGAACGACCCACCTTGTGTGCACACAGTGTGCACATAGACTGCCCATCGTTTGGATTCAATTGCACAGCTTGATCGACCGGGGATACTGTGGACAAAAGCCTTAGTATGTGCCAAGCGCCTGAATCGACTGGGAACCACACCTTTACCTTCCCTTGGCCCGCACAGGCAAACGATTCAGCCGCACCAAAACCGTACTCAACTCAAAACAGTTGGGTCAGATCGAGTAAAGCGGTGTGCTTCTTTTCTACCTCAAAATAAAGTGTTCCCAGAAAATCCAGACGCCTCTGGCTATGTCGTTGTGCATCAAAGAGCGGGTCGATTAGCGGACTCGAACTCCAGATTTCGTACCAATTGGCAATTAGGGGATTGGGGGATGCGGCTCAAAACACAACAATGAATTTAAGCTTAAATGCTAGTCTTGCCTATTCGAGGAAAGCGCCAAAGTCCAGTAAAATGATGTCATTGTTTGTGTTCAAATTTTTGCAGTCGACGATTTGGACCTGGAGTCCCTGGACCCCAAAATTGAATGTGTTGTAAATATTGGACGGAGCAAGTACAGTACTCCGTACACAATTTAGACTCTGATTCATTTGCAGACGTCTCTCAGAATCAGGACAGCTGGCCAGGGAGAGATCACGCGAGTTCGACTACATAACTAGTCGAAGCTCAGGGTTGCAGCAGGATTCTCAAAGGAGCACGTAGGATTTTGAAGCATTCCTTACGGCCCACAATCGATCTCAATCGCGGGGCCCAAGATATCGCGCTTGCGACGGTTGATGCAACCCCGATAAATTGTATGCCATGTTTACAGCCTGCGCAATTGATGGTCGCTGGGATATATTTATCCACAAGTGCTAATTTTCTCCTTCCCAAACTTGCCGGCCTCAGATGAGAAAAGGAAAAAAAATGCGAAATAGCCTATAGGAAAAGACAGGGAAAACTCTATCATCATTAATTTGTTTCGCAATGGAAATTGTTTCCACAATTTTTTTCTCTGCTTAACAACAGGATCAAATCCCTTGAGGTCCATAGCTGATAATCATTAGTTCCACAGCAGATAGATGTTGTGATAACTTTGATTGTTTTAACTTTAAGAAATGATAGTAGTTGAGCTGGAGATCAGTCACCTGTTGATGTCTTGATCCAGCAATATTGAATTTCAGTGTCGCCTGTCCACTTGTGCTAGAAGGCCAGATAACACCATTCATAGTGCATTGCTGTGTACTGGGATGAGCAACAGTATGCAATTTCTTTGTTTTGTGCGAGGTTCTTTCAGGCAATGGTCACTAAAAGTGGTATCCAGTTCCAAACGACCTCTGTGAATAAACAATCAGTACCTAGGACCACTGCAGCGCCAACCTGCTTTTGACGCACCGGCCAATGCGAATATCTCGAAGCATTGGCCCATTGTTGGATGAGAGGTCGGAACTCATGGCGGCAAGAGAATTGCCAACCCTTCGAGGGAGTTACCCCAGTAGCCAATTCCCGTAAATCAATAGCTTCTGGAAAAGGACCCCGCGACATTGAAATCGTTTTTGGAATCCCGAGATCATGTAGCCAAAAGAATTGCGCCCTGGTTGGCCCAATCGCGGCCAGGCTGTATGTGTTTATCAACCCAAGTGAAGAGTTCCAGATATTTCAAAAATGTGTAGCTTAGTTGTTTCTTCAAGCCTAGCAATCAAAGGCTGGAGGGTATCTGATAAATATACGAATAGGCGTCTCCAATCTTCAACAGTGATACATCCCGTTATTGGGGTATCTCAAAAATGAACTCGCCAGTCAACTTCTCACAACATAGCCATAAATGCCGTGTAGTCCTCCCCAGTGACGATGTTCCTGCACCATACGGGCGGACACAGATGTGTCTCGATCAGACTCCCAGGAACCACACCAGGTGGTTTCCAAGGCTGCCCGCAAATACGGCGACTTCAGCTCATACTCGAAGTTCACTTTGAAAATCCCCAAAGACCAGCACAGCCTGTGCAGTGCAGCCTCCAAATCTTCGTCAATGAACTTCGGGGGGAATACGTCAGGATGGGCGAAACCAGCAGACCATTCAAGAATGGCTCTCAAAAAATTGGTAGCAAGAGTAGAGTATCCGTTCACCAAGTAATGTGACCTTACATTAATGTCTTTTGGTAAGAGTTTTGATATTTTGATGCTGTTTCTCAACTTTCCAGATTTCTCAAGAACCCCGGGATTAAAAACAGAGAAAGAAAGGATTTTCAGAGCCAATAATTCCCCAAACACAACCGTGTCACGATTAAAACACTTATGCTTGATATGAAATCAAAGTATTCATCGAGAGGAATCTACTGCTCGTATCGATTTGATGAAATCCGCCAATCTGTAGAAGATATTGGATGGCAAAGTTGAACCCTCTCGTTGTTTTCCCAACTTTTGGTGTTCCAACCCTTTCATTTTGCACCAAAAACAACACAAAGTTCTCACGAAATCTGCAAAGCACAATATTTTCTCCATTTCTCCCAACTTGAACGACCGCCAGCTGACACAATTGCATTTTTCCCTTTTTGCTAAGGATTGGGGAATCCGGGCTATCATATTTAACATTCTAGCCTATTCAAGATATATATCACGAAGAAAAAGCAAGATACCATCAGATCCCAAACTCTTTTCCCCCACGATGGCCACCCCTCCTCCAAAGCGCCAAAAGCGTGATGAATACCGCAAGGAAACCGAGAACCAAGAAGCCGGGGAAATCCAGATGCCCCGAAAGAGGCTCTACCGCCAGCGCGCCCATGCGAACCCATTTTCTGACCATCACTTAAGCTAGTGAGTTCTCGCGACAGGCACACACACACAGAGAGAGAGAGAGACAGACCCCGCGGCGTCAGCGAACCCGAGAATTATAGGCTGATTCTGACGAATTAAAAAAAAAAAAACAGTCCAATCAGCCCCGATCATATGGATTGGTCTGTCCATTTTCCCGCATACGTGGACCCGGATCCGAATAATGCCAATCTAGCCGGCGCTCGGAAGTTGTTGAAAGATGTGGAGGTTGCGGATATCGGATGCGGGTTTGGAGGGTTATTGGTTGCATTGGCGCCGGTGATGCCTGATACGTTGATGGTTGGTATGTTGCGAAGCCCTCCTCTTTAGTTACCGTTTGGGATTTGCGTTTTCTAACTCTGGAATGAAACCCAAGGCATGGAGATCCGCATCCAAGTGCTCGAATACGTGAACGCACGAATCCAAGCCCTCCGATCGCAAAAACCCCCTCCAGACGCGCCGCAAGATTCGTCCTCGTGCCCAGATAAAAGCCCGTCTCGGCTCGAGGTCGATTCCCCAGCTCCCTCTCCCTCTACAACCGCAAAGTCGCCCGCGTCATTCCAGAATATCTCCGCCATCCGCTCAAACACGATGAAGTTCCTCCCTAATTTCTTCTCCCGACACCAGCTCTCGTCGATATTCATCTGCTTCCCAGATCCACACTTCAAAGCGAGAAAGCACAAGGCGCGGATTGTCTCCACGTCGCTGAATGCCGAGTATGCGTATGTGCTCAGGCCGGGCGGGAAGTTGTATACTATCACTGATGTGGAAGATTTACACCAGTGGATGGTAAGCCACTTTGAGCCAGCTGCTGATGATGGCGTGCCGGGCAACGGTGCAGCTGGGATCGCAGAGCTGTGGGAAAGGCTGGGCGATGATGAGCTGGAAAAGGATGAATGTGTGAGGATCATGAGGGAGGAGACGGAAGAAGGGAAAAAGGTGACAAGGAACGGGGGGCAGAAGTTCGTGGCGGTATGGCGGAGAAAAGAGGATCCTGAGTGGATCTCTTAGATCTTCTCTCTTAGATCTTCTCCCCTTGCTTGGATATGTTGTCTAGACAGTCCACTTGCGGATATACTGGAGGATAGTTACACTGGTGACAACTGAGCCTGTCGTCTATGCCGACAATCATGCAACAGTTTAGTTTGCTTGAGTTAGCATTTCAAAATAATCCAAATATGTTTTTGGTTTTGATCATACTTGCTTCTCCTTGGTGGTCACATCATAGGTAGCATGCTGTGAGCCATCATTGGAACTCCACACATTCACAGTTCAGCAATGTTGTTTTGGAGCAAAACAGAGGCAATTCTAAAGACACAATGCATTGCAAGCTAAGCAGCACAAACCAGCTCAGAATATGCTAATTGGACCTTCTTTACAACAACTGGGAACTCCAACACCCCATGTTCACAAATAAAAAGATGCGTATAATGACCATTGACATCAATCCATCTCCTTTCTCCATTCTTCAGTTCAAGCTTTCAGTCTTATTGCTTCGCACTTTTCACATGCCGCCATCTCAACTGGTCCCCCGATCTGCCTCCCTCTCGCATTGACTCTCGGCTTGCCCTGCCTGGCGAAAAACCGACCCTCCGCGCCAAACCCACTGCCACACTCACAACACACAAAACACTTCTCATGCCACTGACCTCCCAGCGCAGTAACCACGACATCTTCCAACACAGGCAACTTGCATGCACGACATTTATCCGCAGTCCGACGCGAATGACAGCGCACACACCACGCATATCCTTCCTTCTCAACGAATGGCGTTTCCGGCGTGAACGGATCGCCACACTCCGCACAGAAGAAATGGCCCACATGCCACTCGGCGCCGCATGCAACGATGACCTGTCCCTCAATCGGCGTCTTACAGTTTTTACACCGCGGAGAGAACATTTCATGAAAATCGAGGTGGCAGTAGAAGCGCGGATGGTTTGCTTCGTGGTCGCTGTCGTCTGTGTTGGCGAGTCGTTCTGCACGGCTGGCCTCTGGTTCTTGGTAAAAAGCAACACACTCGAGCGGCGTGCTGCAGTGGTAGCATGTGAAGCATTCAGGATGGAGACGGTGGTTACAAGCCGTCACTATTCGCCCGGAGATGGCAAGGCCGCAGGCTGCACACGCCGCAGTGGGAACATTAACGTTAGTCGGAGTGATGTGGCTGTAGCGGTTTCTAGAGAAAGCTGGTGTCTTCTTGGCACGTTGCTCCTGCGTGTATTTTTTAGGGTCGGGGAGTTCTCGGGGCTTCTGCTCTTCCTGAGGTTTCATGGCAGATATGGGTGGGCCGAGCTCTGATATTACGATTGATGGCTGGGTGGAATCTTCGCATTCGACATTGATCGTAGGAACGCCGGGAACTTCGCTCACATTGAAGGTCGGGACGAAATCTTTTGATGAAGCAGAGGTAGCCTCAGTCGAAAGTTGCGGAGACGATCTCCCGAATCGTTCTCGAGGGGCTCTTTTGGTATCGGCAGAGGTTTCCGTTTCTGGAGCTTTCCAGTCAGGATCAAAACTCACAATGGGACGACCAGGCCTATCACTGACAGCTGATGGCATAGGGAGTTTGGAACTCCGGTCCTTGAGCTTCATGCTTGTCGCAGCACGTATGTCGTCACACCGTATCTCGAGTCCGTCCTTTGTGGGTATACTTTCCTGTTCTTTGTTGGGCTTGGCTGCAAATGTGTTTGTCCTGTAGAACGGGTTTTTGGATTGAGTTGGAGCGCTTTTATGGATGTCAAAGATGGATGGTTTCTTCAAGCCGCGAACTGTGTTCGGCTGTGTCGGAAGCGGCCGGGCGCCGCGTGGGAGAGAATTTCGAGGCTTGACTCTGAGAGCAGAAATCACTGGCGCAAACCTGTCCGTCCCTGTCTCGGCCTTGGAGTCGGAATCTTCAGGTTCCTCATAAATTTGGTCTTTGGGGTTTCTAAACAATCCCTTGGAAGAATCGCCGCTCGAAATTCTCGAAGTCCGACGCTGGGGAGCCTGCTGCTTGTCATCTTCCGGCAAGGAAAAATTCACTTTTGAATTTCGCTTGAAAAAAGGACTCTTATTTACTCTCAAAGTCGAAAAATTTTGGGGAGCTTGCGTTTTCACCCCAGAAGCTGCGGTTGGAAACGAGAGCCTGTGGGAGTCAGCTCCGGAATTGCTTCCGGTAGAACTGTCGGATTCAGAGCGACCCCTCTCTGGTCGCGGTATCGCGGAACTTTGGCTCCTGACGTGGCCTCCGTTTTCAGGCTGTCGGCGAAACCGGTTGGTTATGTCGGGATTGCGATAGGCAGAGTGTGGAGCTTTCTCGGCAAATCCATTAGTTTGGTGCTGGAGAACTAGTTCCACTGCTTCCTCCTGTGCCGCATCGTAAAGTTGCTGCTCCCCGTCTTGAAAGTCCATTTCTTCCAGGGCGTTTCGGAGCGATCGTGCCTCTCGCTTCTCAATCCATCTGTGTCCACTCTCACGATACTGACCACTTGGAGATGTTACCGTTGGCGTAGATGATAGGTTTTTCGGCAATTGATGTACAGCATCCTCTGGTATGCCTGAACATTCGCCAAGTTCATTCCAAGCCTCGGGCGTGGTTCGATGGTGGGACAAGGCGCTGGACGAGCGCGGAAAGATATCACCGGCGGTTACTCTGGAGTAGTCCCTTGACCTAGACATCGAGAGTGCTGATGACGCTCTCGGTGGCAGCTCGCTGCGGATTGGAGACGCAGACGGGAGCGGTTCTTTCGTAGGCAATGGACGTGAGCCATGAGGACGAGGCGGGCGGTTGCTCCGAAGATCCTTGAGATAGTGAGCTGCACAGGAATATTCAGTCAGCCACAGGATGCATCCTTCAAAACTCCACAGACACTCAATTGGCTTCAAGACGGAGGACCTTGACGGTTTCGGTGGATTAAGCAGACACTCCTGCCTCTCACCCTTCTTCTTTCTCTTCTTTTCTTTTCCGTTGTTTTTACTCACCGAGCTGGCTTTCGTCCATGAAGGTCGGATTCGGTGGAGACACCTTCCGGGTGCCAGACTTGTTTCGGATGGAATGCACCATGGTTCGGAACAATAATACCCGTGGATGATCCCAGAGTCTCAACCTGGTTATACAGAAGAACTTGTCTGTTTATCAGTTGAAGAGTCAAAAGAAACAAATTCAAACCAATGACCAGAAAAGAAGCTGGGAGTGGTTTGGAGATATCTGATTGATTGCTTTTACGAAGAAGAGAGTGAGAAAGAGCCCGAGTTTGGAAGATCAATCAGAGGAGGTGGAGAAATGAAGAGAGGGCTGGGTCATGGCCCTGTCTTATGAAAAATGTTTGTTTGTTCTCGCCTTCTGCTTCCTTCATTCACGTATCAATGGCCGCCAACACATCAAGCCGTGACGTCGAACTGTCCAGATGCAGTTAAAAGGGGGACGGGGGGAGGGGGGTTTGTTTAGTTACATTAGCTAGCAGGTCACGTGTTGGCTGTTGCCCGGGCCAACCAGCGTTTCTTGGGGGGGAAACCTTTTAACTAAAGGAGCCCAGGCCTAGTTACCTAGACCTTTGCTCAAGTGGAGAAATTGTTCTTCATTGTTCATTCCCTTGAAGAAAATCATCAACAGCATCGCACAGACTAAAACAGTGAGAGTCACATCCGGCAAGCTTATAAACATCCAAAGTTACATTAAGAACGGCCCTAGCCAACAAGAGAATGCTCCCCAACAGTAACTAAACAGTTACCCTGCTTGCGCGCCCATTGTCTGATAGGCAGCGACCATCTGTCTCAGAGTCAGCTACAAGAGCATAGACCACTCAAGATGCCTAACTACATACATACCTAGCAAACACAGGTGCTCATGCGACCAGCAATCTCATCGATAGCCACCTTTCTGGCATCCATGCTCACCCATCCTCTGTCAACCAGGCGTTGCAGTGCATCTCCAGCCCAGGATTCGGGCTTCTTGAGAATGTCGATACCAGTTCTCTCGACTTCGAACATCATCTCGTCCAGGCTGATGGTGGTGACGTGATCAACCAAAATCTGGCCGACCAAGGCGGTTTGCTTGCCGTAATCTTGGAAACGCTCTCTCTTCTCGACGTAGTAAGAGCCGGGACCCTCGCTCGTGATGTGGATAATGGTGCCCTCAAGCTCGCCGTCGGGCAAAAAGAATAGGGCAACGTGGATCTCATCCGGCCGTCCAATAGGCCCAGCCCATATGAGCGCTCTGACAGTAAAAGACATTGTGATGAGATGGTTTGAGAGTAACGTTGCTACTCTCCTCGCCAGCCTGAGGCGTGATTCTGCCTTCTTTTATAATGAACTCTGCAGCCTTTTTAGGCAAGGCTGAAATGGGAGCAATAGCCATGTAACCAACTAAAGGAGGGAGGGCTAGTTGATGCATTGCAGCCTGTTGGAACACACCCTGGCCGTGCATTTCTAATCATTGTTCAACCAAGAGAATCAAAAAACGATTGAGGCACAGCAACAGTAATAGATTGAAAACTTCTCACAAGAACCAGTTGTTTCCACCTTGGTTGCCTGACATTTCAGCGCGGCGTAGCGATGTAACAACGAACGAGATCCAACAGGGGATTCAATAATTCTATCGTTAACGTATCTAGCATCTATCTTGAAGCTCAATTGCTCAATGAAGTTGTTGTCTTACTTAACTAATCATTAGCTAGCGAGCGTAGCGAGCGGGTAACTACTGCCCTAGTGAGACTATATTCTGGTTTAGCGGTTTAATTACCCCTGCGAAATGCCGGTTTTTCATGATTGAGGCACTGAAAGATAACTATTGGCTGACTCTTTGTTTTGGTCTGTTGGAGGCTCAAATAAAAATCACCTGGTCTCAACGTTCGTCGCGCCCTCGCATTTCAATTCAATCAATAAATTCCAACCCCTCGACCAATACCACGATGCTGTCATATCGTCACCCCCCAGCCCGACTGCCACATTCAGCCCGTCAAACCCAGAGATCATACCCAAGAGCTTGAAGGGTTTTCATCTTTCATTGCATTTCCTCCATAGCCACTGCTACTGAAAAACCCCAAACATGGACCCTTTCGTCCCCAAAGGTGAGATTGACTTTACCAAAATCAAAACAGTGTTTCTAGATACGCTGCTAACAATTCAATAGAGGGCTACGGACAAATCATTAGTACTTTTAAGGACAACGTCATCCGCCTCGATGAACATCGGCTTTTGAAGCGAACTCCTGCTCGTTTTTCAAAAGAGGTCGAATCTATGAAGTTTATAGCAGCCCATACAACCATCCCTGTACCAAAGGTATATGCCACCAGGCATACCCGCGAAGGGCGTGTTTTCGAGTTTGTCATGGAGTGTATGCCCGGACAGCAGCTTGAGAAAGTATGGCCACACTTGGACCATCATCAAAAGGTTGTCACATGCCGCGAACTAAATGGATACCTGGCTCAACTCAAGTCGCTGAAGGGCAAACGGATACAGGCGATTGAAGGAGCGCCAATCCGAGTTGGGATTCGATGCCCACGGCGAGGAGGACCTTTTAACACGGAGAAGGATTTCAACGATTTTCTCGTGGAAGCCCTCCCCAAGGGGGCCCTGCCCTTTGAAAGATACTACATCCAGGCCAACTTGGCGGATGACCATGATATCCACTTCGCTCATGGTGATTTTGCGCCCCGCAACATCCTTGTCGACAACAGCGGCCATGTCACGGCGATTCTGGACTCGGACCGAGCCGGATGGTTTCCCGGGTATTGGGACTACATCAGGCTGTTCTTCGAGCCTGCAATCAAATCAATGCCGGATTATCCCGACTACGCGCACCACATCCTCCCGTTCAAGTTCGACTCTGAGATCCTGGCGATGTGGTGCTTGCTCGGTGAATCGGAAAAATATTTCAAGATATACTAAAGAACCTCCAATATTTTTGTCCAGCAGCTCGATACCCCATTCGCCTCTGCCTTTTTTTTTTTTTTTTTCACTTTTCTATATAGAATGTGAGGACTGGCGCAAACGAGAAGGCGATGAACGTATGCGTGCCGGCCTTTTCTGCCAGGGGGTGGTGTGGGCTGCCAGATCCCATTATTTAGAGGTTCTGCTCCATCGGAATAATAAACCCACCGCGCAGCACCGCACAACCTGCTTGAATGGTACCGATGAAGAGTTTGGCACCCAGTGGTTTTCAGCCCAACCATTTCAACCAGGGATGGCTTACAACTCGATGTCTGGATTGCGAGCTACCCTGGAACCGTCTGCCATGGAAGAAGGCTTTCAGTCTGACTGGTTGATCGGAGTCTGTTGTTCTGAGTGACCCAATTCCACGCAGCGCCGAATCAGAGAAATAGCCGCGATGGAAAATCTGGTAACTAATAGTTTGTGCGAGTGCCTTGTGCCTTGCTACAGAGATGTGCGTGTCATTGGTTCTTCTTGAATGTTTGGATAATGACTCACGACTTCGACTACCTAGTTACAAGCAACTAGTTAACTGTGTGTCATTGCAAGCGACACTCTCAGGTGACTCCCTCAGCTATAAAATCTCTCAACTTCCCCCCTTCAGCCTGTCGCTTTTTCTTCTTCTTCTTTTTCTCCCCATCTGCACAAAATGTAAGTGAATTGTCCCTTGACCACCGATCTGCCGCTCCGCTCTACAATAGCCTGAAATGCTAATCTACAGAGAGTCAGCCTCTCTGTAGGTGTCGTAACACAGGTGGCCCCGAGGTGAGTCGGGAAGCCCCCAAGCCCCTCCGTATGCGTTAGCATTGAAGCTAACGCATGGCCTCACAGTACAACTAATTTTCCTCCTCGGCAAAATAGCCTCAGAAAGTCGTAACGGGACAAGTTCATCGGCCAGGGAATTGAGTACGTGGAAAAACTCGCACGTACCTTGAATATGGTTGTTACTAACCCCGGATCAAGTTGTGGGATTGTTGGAAATTGAGGAGGTTGATTCTGGAAGTCTCTGCGCGCGCCTCGAAGAGAATGATGACACTCAAAGGACCGGCATACTTCAAACCTGCCCCTGTTGGATGGTTGAGTATTGCCTGCAAGGTCTTGCTCTTGGCTGACTCTTCGGATGAGGTTGCTATTCATACACATATCATTGTTAGCAAAGGTGTCTCGCACGGATACGTTGCCTGACAACAGCCCCTGTCTGTTGAAGCTATTTGCTCAGGTTGCGTCTGGGCGGTTGCTCACCATTTGAACCCTTGTGACTTGCTCCAAGCTTACCTTTTACCCCAACTGTCTCCTCCAAACCTGTGAAGCTCCCTCAAGCTGAGGTGAAAGGAGGCAAGCCTGTCGATGTTCGTTGCAACCATGAAAGATGGGGATATCCAGCATTTAATGCGGATCGTATGAAAACACTGAATGAAATGAGATGAGAAGAAGATGGATTCTCGTTCCCAGGCAGAGAGAATTTATATCCTGTTTTTCTACCCTTACTAAGAAGGCGTGGATGTTTTCAGCGAAAGAGGAATCTACTCTCTTTGCATCAGGTCCGACCAAGAGCAGTGGTAAGTGCATTCCCCGGCCAGGATACATGTTGCTTCCTTTGGGAAGCACTCCAACCTTTTGTACCGCAGTTGTTTCCGTTCTTATGGATCTACGTTGGGCCTCTCCCTTCCACGAGTATGAGCATGCCTCTGGGGTCCATTGCATGACTCCAGGAAAAGCTCAACCCCCATCACACTGAACTGCAGGGCACCATTTGCTACTCCCCCTGAACCTTTTAGTTGATATTCATTGACTACTAAACACGACAATGACTTTGAAGAGATCAGGTCTTCGTCGGCAGTTGAAGTGATCAAGCTCAACTTTGATACTTTTAAGCTAAAGTACTTGATTGCTTGCCGAGCAAGGCCAAATCCTTTTTTTTTTTTTTTTTTTTTTTTTTTGAGAATACACATAAACGTAGTGATGCAATAGCTGAGACTGATTCCGGGTTATTCCTAAAAATGTACTGTTTATTTATTAATGCATAGATATTTAATACATTTTTTACGGACAATACAATTTAATGCAGCTCACATTAAACCAATCCAAAAACATCACTTCGTTTTAGTATATAGTTTAAGCCAGCATGGAACGCATAAGGGGCATTGTTGAAAAAATGCTTAAATCTCAAAACACATCAGCACTCATTCAAATTCAATAACAAGCCTTCGCAGGCAATGTCTGCATCCGGGAAATGCAACTAATATCCTGAGAATTTCATGATGCCCATAACTTCTGAACTAATAGTTTTCAACAGAAACGCAGCATCTCCTGGGTAACTAGTTAAAAGGCAGACGGGGATGGAGTAGATTTCCTCTACGAAATACAAACTCCCGATTTGTGAGGTCGGGGTTTTGGTAGCCTGATGATGCTTGAAATCAAAAATTTCACCCCCGAAGGATTGTTCATCTGGATCCGCTTGGATGACCTTGGAGCAAGGAAGAATCGGGCAAGGGGCCGCAAGTCATTTCCGTCAAATGCAGTTGAATGAATAAACAACATTCTCGTCTTTGTCATAGCATTAAAGTCGAATGGGCAAATTTTTATCATATCCTTGAGCTTGCTGGTAGAGCCGGAGTCGGCTACCTCATTAATTGGTCTGAATGCTTCAGCATCTGCAGCCTTGTCCATCTTCCACAGCTACATAGCCTCAATCAAAGAATCAGTGCGGAACGTCCAGCAGATGTTGAAGACAGACCATGGTTTTTAATCCAGCCAAGTAGATTTCAAATGCGAGTGTTTAGCCCCGCGAATCCAAATCAGCCGGCATATAACTAAATCGCCCCTTTGTTTCAGGATAGCCAAAACGGCCGCGGCCATGGAGATGCAGTCTCTTCTGGTCAGCAACAGGGCGACAGCGCCTGCACAAAGCACCTGCAGCCCGTGAAACGCCGCTCAACACGACATCAGCAGATCCCCTTCCATCTCATTCTCCAATGGCTTTCATCCCACCCGAATGCAAGCCACCTCGGCACGTTTTCTACGCCCACCGCGTGGATGCCACGATTCCCAACCAGACCACCTGCACTTGTGTCCTAGTGGCCCCGACAGCACACGACCATAACTACTTTGAGTAGAAGAAGATTGTCATCGATTTCTTTTGGCTTGACAAGTTTCGTTACAAGCAACAGAAAGCGGAAGTTTTGGACGCGAATTGAGTTCCGCGACGTCCCGGCTCACTCGGCACTCACCAACTAACTAGTTAACCCCGACTGGTTCAAAACCAAAAAAAGGAACTTGCGGGCAGAAACCCCCCCCCTCCAAAACAAGCAGCAAAGGGGAAAACTTCAAAACGGGCGGGCTTTTTCCCTCTCTTCTCTTTTTTCCCCACATTCGCTCTTCTATTCCCCCCTCCCCATACGGTAAAGCTGTCCAATCGGGCGCGCACTGCGTCTCCAATGCTTGAACCTCCCCCCCCCCCCCCCCCCCCCCCCCTCCCCGCCCGCGCCGCCCGCGGCGAGCAGCCCTACCGGCTCCCCGCATACGGCGGCCGGGGGGGGGCCCCCCCCCCCCCCCCCCCCCCCAATCCCGCTGTTGTCTGCGAGAACCGAGTTCCAGACTTTCTTTCTGCGATTTGGCCTCAAATCCTAGCTCTGCGCCAACAGGATGCCTAGGCACACACAGTTCTCCAAGCACCACCCGCATTCTCTGACGTACAAGGCTCTGGTCCCGAAATCTTTCCCATGACTCGGGCTCCAGAATAGTTACTGCTAAACTGTGAAGTTTGAACGGAGGGTGCAAGCCTAATACGGGCAGTATCTCCCTACGATGGCGCTAGAACGGTTTCTTTCAAAATGGAGCCGGGGAATGGCCATTTATAAGCTCCGGTAACTAACTAACTAGTTAACTACAGGGCGCTCTGTCCCTCACTTTCGATCGGCTCTTTAACTGATGGATTTGAGAGACTAATATTGTAGACCGTGGGCCGTCGGCATATCCATCATTGGTCCCATAAAACTCACAAAACTTCAGTCCTTTGACACTATAACTATTTCATTTCAAGAGAGAGAAAAAAGATAAGAAAGAGCAAGGCAGAAATCACTTGCAGTTTTGCTCGACTGGAGCGAAAAAAAATCTCGATGTATACGACTATTTTCTCCATTGACTAACCAAAGCCATGGGCGATACTTCGTCTATACGCATTACGCATCAAGCGACCGCGAATCAACGCTCCGGTACGAATGAGAAAGTCGATGGCACTGAACTGTCTGGGGACGACATGGCTCCGTCAGCTGCGGAGGATGGATTAGAGGAAAAGACACCTGAGGATATCCCCCCGGATGGCGGTTATGGCTGGGTGTGTGTGGCATGCGCAGCCTTGATCAATGGCAATACATGGGGAGTAAACAGTGTATGCGGCCTTCTCCACATTTATCCCGTTGTCAGTCTTCCTAACACTCGGATGTGTGCAGTCATACGGTGTATTTCTCTCCTACTACCTTTCGAATGATATATTTCCCAATATGAGTCCCATCGCATACGCTTTCACCGGCGGCCTAAGCATGTCTTGCGCCCTCTTGATATCACCGCTGGTTACACACCTGATACATCTCTTTGGTAATCGAACAATTCGAAATGTTGGAGTGTGCCTTCAAACCGTCTCTTATATTGGGGCATCGTTTGCCAAACAGCAATGGCACCTATTCCTTAGCCAGGGCGTATGCTTTGGCCTCGGAATGGGCTTTGTTTTCATTGGCTCAGTTGGAATCATTCCGCAATGGTTCCTTAAAAAACGAAGTGTGACGAACGCGATTGCTGCCGCCGGCTCTGGACTGGGAGGACTTGTATACTCTCTGGGAACTGGCGCTATGATTCCTCGTCTTGGATTGGGATGGACGTTTCGTATCCTTGGAATCACCACGTTCACTGTCAATGTCGTGGCATGCAATCTGCTGAGAGACCGAAATAAGGCGGTAGGAAGCCGTTATCGAGCATTTCACTTTCCCCTACTCAAACGACCAGAGTTTGTTCTCCTTCAAATTTGGGGAATTTTCAGCTTACTCGGTTATGTCGTTCTTCTATTCAGTCTTCCGAATTTTGCTCTTTCCATTGGACTTTCTGCACATCAAGGGAGCATCATCAGCGCCCTTCTTAACTTGGGACAGGGACTCGGCCGACCCGTAGTAGGGCTTATCAGCGACCGTTTCGGTCGTATCAACATGGCCACTCTCTTCACATTCGTTAGTGGCCTGCTTTGCTTTGCCGTTTGGATTCCAGCTTTCAACATGGGGGTGCTGTCTTTCTTTGCCATAATTGTCGGCACTGTTGCCGGCACATTTTGGGCCACCGGTGTGCCAGTATGTGCAGAGGTAGTCGGTATGCAGGAATTGCCTGCCGGATTAAGCATTATTTGGGTTCTCTTGGTGCCACCGACAACCGTAGCGGAACCCATCGCCGTCCTATTAAAAGATGACTCTAAAAAGGGTTGGGTTTACCTTTACGCTCAGATATTTGCTGGCCTGGTATATATCGTGGCTGGTATCAGCTTATGGTTTGTCCGCGGCTGGAAGGTTGGGGAGATTGAATTAGCAGAGAAGAAGAAGGCCGCAGTTCTCGCAACTGGTACTAATACCGAAGCATTAAAAGGCAGCGCTAATGTTGCCCCAAGTCAGCCTTCTGAAGCTGCTGATGCTACTCTATCCTCTTTGACCCCGGCTGAAATAGACATTGGGCTTTGGACTCCAACCCGCTTGCTCCGCAGGATGTTAATCCGGGGCCATGTTTGACAGTTTAAAAAAACAATTGTCGGCTATACTCATGTTATTCCGATTACCTGCCTGTCTAAGAAAAGACAAAACCGATTATTATTCCCGCAAAGTATTAACCCGACCTCCCGAATACAAAGCCAATGATCTCGTCACTGGCTGTATCGACGCATATATGGATTCCTACTTAGATGTGATCAAAGCGCTTGATTGCTCATTTTTCAAAGGTATATATACCCCTGACACTTTGCACTTTATTTGCCGCATATGAAGTAACGCATGTTTTTAATTTACCCTTGCACACATCTAACTTTAGAGCATTGTTTGGATTTCCCGGAGGCCCATTGCATATACAATTTTGGTAAATAGAGTAAAAAGGGAACAAATGGCCAGGTATTTTGTTTTTGGAAATGCAAATTGGCTTTTATTATCTAACAAAGGCATGTAGTTATCATAGCCAAGTGAATATTGCTCCCCAGGATTGCGTCTCCAAAGCATAATGTATAAAAAAATCGGAGAGAAGACAACATCGGACCATGATATCATGCCTTTCCCAGGACCAAAATCCGGACTCTCCGCTTCCCTGCCCCGCGAACCCCTTCCTCCTTCACAGAACTAACATTAACCCTAAGCTTCTCAAACAATTCAACGAGCACACTCCCCGTGCTTCCCCTCTCCCCTCCATTCTCTCCCTCATGCTGCTTCTCCCTCACCCGCAACAAGTACTCCTCAGGATCAAACTCACTCTCCCTTCTCGCAGCAATCTGCTTCCCGCCACTGACTCCAATCTCCTCAACCTTCTGGCCTGGCAGCAAGAAATCCTCCAACCTGACAACGCCCTCGATCCCAAATCTCGGAACAAACACCACAACCCCATTATCAAATACTCGCATCACATATCCTTCTTCATCGACTCCCGCAACCGCGCCGCTCTCGGTCCCGGATTTCGCAGCCTCCATCTCCCCGCGCGCTTTGAGCGCTTGGCCCACGTAGTATTCTATGCTCGCGCGACCGGCGAATTGCGCGTTGCGATGCCGGTGGTTGATGTTTTTGCATATATCTTCTAATCTACTTCGTGTCGCAAGGCCCTCGCCCACGGACGCCCCTGGTCCCTCGTATCCGATTGCGGCTGCCAGTTGGCGATGAACGACCAGGTCGGCGTATCGCCGGATCGGGGATGTGAAATGGGTGTATATATGCGATGCGAGACCGTAATGGCGGAATTCTGATTCCGCGTGGGCACCGGCGCAGAAATATTCGGCTGATGTCATGCAGCGGGTTGCAAGGATGCGGATCAGGGTGTTGAAGAAGGGGTTGGTGGGGTCGACGCACTTATCCAGGGAGTTCGCGAGAGCGAGGGAGCTGGACACGTCCAGGGTTAAGCTGCGCTTTTTAGAAAGTTGAGCGATTAGCTGTTCGAAGTTTTGAGGAGGTGGCGTGGCGTGGCGGCGAAGAAGTGCGGTCTGTGGGAATGCTTGGTAGATGCGTGAGGCGACAGTGATGTTGGCGAGAAGCATGAATTCCTCAACGAGGCTGTTTGTGGCAAGGAGGGCTTTGGTCTTCACATCCGCGACGGGGTCGTTAAGTTCAGATTCAGCTTCAATGCGGACCTCTGGGGAAGCGAGGTTTAAAGCGCCGGCGTCCATACGCTTTTGACGGAGGATCTTAGATAGATGGAGTAATGTACGCATGCTTTGGGTCAGATCATCCTTTTTCGACTTGTCGTCAATTCGTAACTGGGCTTGTTCGTAGCTGAAAGCCTCCTTGGAGAAGATCACAGACTTGGTAAAATTTGCTGATACTATCTCTGCGTTGGGAGTGATTTCCCATATCACCGAGAACGCAAATCGCTCAACGTGTGGCTTAAGTGAGCAGAGATCGGTACCGAGGAGCATGGGCAACATGTCGATGCGTTTATCAACCAGATATACCGTTGTGCCTCTCATGCTGGCTTCGGTGTCCATGGCATTATTGGGCCGAACAAAGTGGGATACGTCAGCGATATGAACGCCAACCTCAAAATTGCCATTCGGAAGGGGTTTAGAATGAAGCGCATCGTCAATATCTTGACAGCCTGGAGGATCAATACTACAGACCAGCAACTCTCTTAGGTCCTTTCTATCTTTCCATAATGGATCATCTATGCTTTCGGGGACCTTCCAGGCATGACCTTCGGGTGGAAGACAGTTGAGAACTGTCTGGGGAAACGGCCTATACTGTACGTCGTATTCAAGGAGGAGAGCTTCAGTTTCCGCACCTTTTGTTTCCAATTCACCCAAGGACCGGACAAAGTGGCCAGTTGGATACCGAGATTCACGATCCCAAGCGTCAATTGTTATCAATATACGTTGGCCCAGCAATTCACTTGCTTGTCGGGTGCGTATCTTAATCTTAGGAATACGCTTATCCATGGGAATCACAAAGACAGCTTGTTGTCTGCGTCCAGACGCAGCTTCGGCACTAAACGAGCCTCCGTCAATATTGCCCACATATTGACGCCAGTTTCTCTTGATTACGCCAATCACACGGGCTGTGGGTTGTGGTCGCCCTTCAGGGCTTGTTCCGTGGGCCTTCTTTACTTCTTCTTGAAGCGCCTTTCGTTCCCTTTCCGTTACCACAGCTTCGGTTTGCTCTGATTCGGGATTCTCATCCTTCGTTAAAGTCTCTTCGTCGATAATCTTCGTGGAAGGAGACTTCCATTGCTCCTTCGGTAATACCTCAATGACAACTAAATCCCCGGCAATTGCTCGATTGCTATTCTCCCGACCAAGGATAAGAAGAGATTTGTCGAACGCGGCCACTTGAACTGAACCTTCAAGGTAGTTGTAAGGAGAAACGTTAAATATTCCCTGATGTAGTGTTCCCGCCCGAAGACCCGTCATCAACTTCGACATTGAATAGTACTCTGGGTAGATTAATCGCCCTCTCTGAGATTTCGTATCGTGTGCGGATCTTGATTCATTGACCATGTCTAAAAGTCTATCCGCATCCTCAAGGCCAGAGACATAATCTGACAGCGACAAGGCAGTGATATCCTCCTTCTTCGCTTTCAGGATATTATCCTTATCGTCAGTGATTACAACTATTGCTGGGACCGTGTAATTCTTTCTGGTTTTTTTCAAGACTTCACTAAGATGCTCAAAATACCAGCTTGCCGCCTTGCGCACTGCCCTGTCATTGCGATCGTTTATGCTCTCGTCGTGTTGGCGACGGACGTGGGTTTCCAAGCGAAATTCATTGAAAAAGAGATAGTACCGTTTCTCTTCGCTCCGGATCAAGGATATTAACCTATTATACAAAGGAAGCGACTGGTTTTTCAACTCTTCTAGCACCGTCTGTAAAATGATTACATCGTAAAACGCATTCGTCTGCTCGAAAAGATCCATTCCGTTAAGGAGCGCATTGGTGTCTGGCATCAAGTAATGCCCTCGCGAAAACGCTTTCGTACCGGCCGGACGTTCAGACAAGACGAATGGCGTAACTGTATAACATTATCAGCGCGTGGAGAACCCCAAGAATTGGTTTGTCCTCACCATTGCCATTCGCGTCCGTCGGCGCATATGAAAGGCACGACGGGCATAATTTCGACGAACATGGAATATCCTGTCTTAAGTATAGTTCTCGTACAATCTTCTGGACCTTTCCGCTCTTGGTCGTTCGCACAAAGATTTTGCTGGAAACGTTCGCGGCATGCGGGTGCGACGAGCGGTCCCTTCGTAGGCTTTTCATGGTGAGACCTGACTACGCAGTTCTCTGGGCATATAGCGCAAGCGCCAATGAGCAGTCGGGTGTAATTGGATTAATATTCCTTCAGTCAGAACCGATAGACCAAAGCTTCCCACTTGGGCTCCGTGGGGTTGCTTCACGGGGATAGAAGCAGGATGAATTCCACGTTGCAGCCGGGTTTTGACGATAAAATTGGCTCAGACGCAGGTCGAAGACAACGCTCCAACTCTTCAAGCATTAACAACAGGTCGGCCTGTATGGACTGTTGCTCGAGCGTTTGACAGATCAAAGGGAAAGACTTGGTCTGGATTTTTTGAGCAAGTTTCCATATCACGTGACGGACCGATCCCGGCGAAAGGAAAAGGAGAAGGTTAGCCGACGGCCGACATCAATCTCCGATGCGAGGCGCACCCGTTTGTTGGGATTGTTGATGTTAATGCTACGTGTATCCTGCGGGTGCAATGTAGCTCCTTTAGCATTCTGCCCTCGTGGTTAGTTACCGGATTGCATCACAAAGCACCCAGTGCTTCCCGTGCTTAAACGATGACAAGAGCAGTATGTGGAGGGCCCGCTATCCACCTGCGGCTGTTTCGCTGATGAATGCGCAGGCTGTTGGCCAGCTGTGCTCGACGGCGAGCATGGCTCATAATCTCATCCAGTGTCAAATATTGGTACAAAAGGCTGTTGCTGCAGGTGCGAAGGTTGTGATTGAAACGTCCCTCCTTGCAGTTACGTCCGTCCCAAGACAGCAACCTAATGTAACGGCCTGGACGTGTATAGGCACTCTTTCTCCCTGAAGCATCGGATTACATTACCTCGTCACCTGCAGAGTCGCTTTTCCTGGTTCGTTCCGTCCAGGAGAGTGATTTTGTCCTAGGTTTACAAAAAGAGGCCAGGCTAGCAAGGTTGCCAATCAACGTTGGTATACATGAGCCCTCTCAAGGTGGAGAGAAAGTCAAGAATACATTGATATGGATCGACGAAAGTGGCAAGATCACACAGAGATATCAAAAAATACATCTATTTGATGTCGATATCAAGGGCGGCCCTGTTTTAAAGGAGAGCAGGTGAGACGGCCTCTCCGCAGCGATAAACCGGTCTTGTTCCACACAAAAAACACCTCAAGAGATGCAGGATAACAAATTATTGACGTATTTCTATCTCGAGCTTGAAGGAGTGTTGAGAAAGGGATGAAGATTGTGCCTCCCTTCGAGACGCCGGTTGGCCGACTTGGGTTGAGTATATGCTTCGATGTAAGCCAGCACTCACCGCTCGATTTCGATTTTTTCGAAGTCATATTTTCTAAGTGTGAAGCACCTCTATTCTAACAACAACCGGAATATTTTTTATATCCGGGATCTTTAGCTTCGTTTCCCAGAGATTAGTTTAGCACTGCGGCGACAGGGGGCCCAAATCATCGCATACCCGTCCGCATTTACTGTGCCAACCGGTCAAGCTCATTGGGAAATGCTACTCCGCGCTCGCGCCATTGAAACACAGTCATATATCGTGGCTGCCGCTCAATGTGGGCAGCATAATAATAGACGCTTTAGCTATGGTCACTCCATGATTGTTAATCCCTGGGGGGAAGTTGTGGGAAAATTAGGCGCTCAGAATGAAGAGCCGGAGATTGCAGTAGCAGATATTGATTTCAAACTGCTGGAAAAAGTCCGGGCCGAAATGCCGCTGCTCAGGAGAACGGATATATATCCTGAAGTGTGATGGGTGAAGGCTAGTATTGGGTCTCCATGTACATATTTTATCATCTTTGTAGATAACAAGATTTAGACATAGCAAGCATTGATCGCATAAAAAATATTACTCCAACTCAACTTCTTCTATCTATTCACCCACATAGCATACACACAGTTCAACAAAACGCAAGTAAGCTATTCCACCCAAAGCCATAGCAACGGGGGTAGAACCTTTTAAGCACACATTTTGGCAAAGACAATAGAAACTAACTTATCATGATTGGTCTAAATTGAACGAAAGAGCCTCTTGTTATACATCTTTGCAACCTCGCGTAAGGGACGGAGATTCTATGTACAGAGGGCGGAATTTGAAATGCATGAGGCTGAGAAATGGAATTCATTCCTTTCGTACGAGATCGGGATCTTCGAGGATACCCTCCTTTTCGAGTCGTCGTCTCGCTTCCTCCAACGCCCACGTTTGTATCCTAAGAAGCAACGGATGCAAGTTAGCTTGACTTATCCAAAACAAAGCAATATTCAATGAGAGTAATATCGAGTTCGATAAGGAGCGTAACATGTTGAATACATATCCCAGGGCGTAAGGTATTTTAGAAAAGGGCATATATTCGTGGTGGTGACATACGAAGTATCTGGCTTGAATGCATATGCAATTCCCGCAACCACCAAGCTTCCCACAAACCCATAGGTCCATAATCCTTCCCACCCTTCTTTTACGTATTTATGGCCGGGCTTGACCCCGAATAACCAACCGGTTGGAGGATCATAGTGTGGCTCATGAGCGCCGCAGAGGACACTCCGTGTCGAGAAAGCCTGACGCTGGGAATGTTTCGGGCTGCGGAGCAGACAGCGCGAGCGAGCGGAAAGGGAAACGGGCCTTGCAGGCATGACCGGCGATGTTTGTTTGAGGATGCGCGGGGGGTGGGCTGGTGAGGGTCAAAGGATTTTCGGGCCCGCGGCTCGGGGGCGATGTGGGCGAACTGGTGATGGCGATCGGCGAATCCCACCCAGTTATATGTGTATTCCAGTGCGGGCAGAAGGAATGGCGCTGGAAGAGGGATGCGAGCGGTGTCTGGACGGCTCGCGTTTGCTGGTTTGCTTGCTGGTTTGGTGATGATATGAGGTGGAGTTTGGATGGTTGTCGGCTAAGTTGCCATGTCACTGGATCAGGACAAACCACCAACCGGGGAAGGTCGAGCGAGACACAACTTCCTCTCTCCTTTTCTTCCCGTCAACTTCAAACGCCCGTCTTCGATCTGCGTGTTACGAAGGCGTGTTCGCCCATTAATTCGGGTGATCGCAAAGCAAGTCTGTCAACTTGGAAACAGGCGTATCTATGGTTATTAACTATAACTAGTTACCAACCACGGCCAGTGATGAAGCACGTCGGCCTATCCGAGAAAATTCTAGCATTGTGGACGGAGACCAAGAGCCAGGCATTTAAAGGTATTTGACTCTTTAATGCTGGAGATCTTCTTTTTCATCACATATCATTCTGTTCAGTCTGTTCAGTCTGCTCACTGCTCAAAGATGTTTCGCTCCAGCCTCGCTCCTTAGGACCGCGTTTCTGCTACTAAATCCCCACGTTACACATCCACTCGATTGGACATCCTGTATTCTGATTCTGCTTGGCCATTGTACTGGAGTTGCCAATACCGAGAGCTCACGTTGCAATATAGCAATGGCTCTGTGCGAGCTTTGCGAACTCGGAGGAACAACACGGCGCCAGTGTCTGGTCTACCCCGACTTTGTCCATCTCCCTTGGGTTAAGATCCTTCACCACCATCAAATTATATACATTTAAAGACGTTGCAGTCATGAAGTCACAAAGCAGGCTCGTTCCAGGCAGCCTTTTGCATAACGCGATAGTCGATATGCCTAGGGCTTTCTGTCATGTCTGCAAAATCTTCAACATTGTGAAATTTGAATTTCTGGGTTCAAGTCTAAAAGGACAAACTGCCTTTTGCTCTATGTTTGCCATTATCATAGGCTTTGATTGAAAAACACCTGTCAAAACCACCCGCCTTCTTGCAAGAGTAAATGGCATCTTTGGTCCGCAATGAATCAAACATATTGCGAACATATTTTTCACTTTTGTGCCTGGCCTCATTGACGATTAGTTCCAAATTTCGCAACAATTCTTATGCTAGTTTTGCCTGAGGGACCACCTGTGGCTAGCCCACCTTGCAAGTTACTCGAAAGTCCTGCCTGTCTTGTTTTGTATACAGGTCGCACAACATGAGTTTAAAACTTTTAACCCTGTTGTTTGCAATATATTTGTTCTACAGCAGCAGGAGAGGACCAAGGACAACGATGCAGAGTCAAGTGACAGAAATGCTCAGAGAGTGAAGTCGTCAGCAGTCTGGTCGTCTCACTTCAAAAACCACTCATATTTCTGATTCGCACATTACTGCTTCGTGGTTTCCCGAATCACCGTCTTCCGTACTGTGTACAGCTGCATGTCTACAGGTAGACCGCAGGGCCCGGGAGAGGTCCCTGGTATGAATCTGAACCTAGTATATAAATCGCGTTACCTGCTGGATTTATCCTCTCATCGATACTCAATATTCATCTGTCCAACCAGCTGGTCCCTTTTTCAAGCTGAAAATTTGTTCAGACATGCAGTTTCAAGCATATTTTCTGTTGGCTGTCAACATCGCAAGTCTTGCTCTTGCAGAGACACTCCCAAATGCGATGCTCTATGCAGGGGAATCAACCGCAGTCTGTCCAAACTCCGTACATTCCCGGGATTTGCCATACGGCCAAGGCATCCGTAATCTTTTGAACCCTCGAGCCGATCAATGCGCTAAGAATGAAAGTAAGAATAAAAGAGCCAACCCAACTCGAGACAAAGACCAAGTGAGAGTGTGAGTGTTGACACCTGGTGCTACTAGAGAAATGCGACCGTGGGTGTTGCCCTGAGAAAAGCGAATGTGTATGTCGTATGAGTTCTTACCCCTGGTAGCCGTACATACCATGCTGATAAGCCTGTGCCTGCAATTAGTGCGGACCATCTTGCTGTAAGGGAAAGCAGAAATGTGTTGATAAGAATGCCGCCCGATGCTGCCCAGAAGGAACCGACAAGTGTGGGAATAAAGGGTGTTTTAACAAGAACACCGAAGAATGTTGTGGGAAGGATGGGCGTGTTTGCAAGAAGAAGGAGGTCTGCTGCGGCAACAAATGCTGCCCCAAAGGGAGCCGATGCAAGAACCGCTCCTGCATTCTAGACGGACGAAAGATTTCATCGGCGACAGAACTCTCTACGAGTTTGTGGATGGCCTGGAGCGTGGCAGGATTGATGGCCGTGATCACGTAAATTTGCGATGGGGGTCGCGTATTCGATCTTATATGCAAGAATATTCGGGTCAGGTTGATAAGAGCTGCAGCTGATGGGGCGTGGATTGTAGTGGTTCCAAGGCCAGGTGCTTAAATGTTTGCACATGAGTGTTATTTGCTCGCATTCGGATCATCGTACACTCTTGATCTAATTTTCCATTGTACGGAGTATAACTACCAAGTCGAAAGTTATCAGTAGAATATGCCATTGTTGAGGGCGTATCTCACATGTGGTAGTTGGCCTATTCTTGATGATAAGACGATAACTCCCTCCTTCTTCACATGTTATTTTGAGCTGCACATCCTTCATCCTCATGCAACATGTATACCTATGCACACGCTGGCCCTACCTGTCACTTGATGAATGTAATAGGTTGCTTATAAGGCCGAGGCAGCATGATAAACCTGACATTTTTTTATGTCTTAACCATTCGTGAGCAAGTGAAGTTTTAGGATACTGTTATAAACCTAGTTAACTAACTGAATGGAGAGGTTATCTGGCGTCCACAAGGTACTAGTGTCAAGTCCGCCGTGCACACAGTACCTAGCCCTTTCAGACCGTCAATAAAGGTAGGTCCAGCGTTAGGCACTTGCGCTAGAAAAACGTCATGGACTAGTTTCCAAAGGAGGGCGGAGCGGAGAAGCCAAGAGTGTTCCGCCGGGGCATCTTTGCAGCTGTAGTTACTCCCATTGGCGGGGAGAACCGGGGGACTTGCACTAGTCCGGTTGAGGGATAGCATAATCCAGTTTGCCTTGTTTGCAAACAGGAAGGATTCAGATGACATAATCTCCACGAGAAATGTCCGAAGGAGCCCGAAGTTGTCGAGATGACGTGCTGCGTACTGGATACCTGTGTGGACACCAACGCGGTTACGGAGCACAAAGTCTCTTGTACACAGCTCCGAAAATTAGATAATCATCCTTTCTTCGGGACTGTTTCGAACTCTGTTTGCGCGAGCCAAGGCCGTTCTGCGATTGGCTGGAGATGGACCTCGGCAGATTCCTTGTTGGAGCAGAACAGGCTCATCTTCCGGGTTCGAGATTTTGCGGTTCGTCGCCGGCAATCCTGTGATCTGGAGAGAGACTGCGGTGCCGGTTCGTTGAGTTATATTATGTCTGTCGCCCCCCAACTGAGCTTCCGGTTCTGTCTCTTCCTCTTGTCCTCTTCCTTTCCTCCTTCGCCCCTTTCTTCTTCTTCCTTGCAAGGAGCTTTCTATTAGTTATTATTCTCTTTCACCCCTTTAGCTGTTCCTGATTCTTCCTTTTGCAGTCATGTCCCCCACTCCAGACTGGGTCAACAAGCTGAGGCCCGCCGGGCCACAGGGCTCGGAGCTCCTCGAGCAAGAGCGGGCCAAGTCAAATGTCTCGGTTGAGAAGCTTGCTGAGCTGCTTCACACAAAGGAAGCTCTGCAGAGACAACAGCGCCTTCTTGCAATCATGGAGAAGGAGCCTGCCTTTGATAAATCACAGAACCACAGTCTCGGCCGTGTAGAACGTCTCAAGAGATCACTCGGCAAGGCCAAGCGTTTGCAGAACCTAAGGGTGCAGAATGGATGGTCCCAAGACGATTTTGTGATGGCCAACGACCTGCTCGGTGAGCCAACACCCTACGGACTTCACGCCAGCATGTTTTTGGTAAGTTCTCAATATGGTCTTGGGGGAAACAGCGATCTTTGCCATGTGCCACAGCTAAATTGCGGGATTTTCTCGTCCAGGTCACCCTTCGAGAACAAGGCACCCCTGAGCAACACAAAGTTTTCCTTGAGCGCGCTGAAAAATACGAATACATCGGCTGCTATGCGCAAACCGAACTGGGCCATGGCTCGAATGTCCGTGGCCTGGAAACAACAGCCACTTGGGACCCGACAGATAAGACCTTTGTTATCCATTCCCCGACCTTGACGGCGTCAAAGTGGTGGATTGGCTCCCTTGGTCGAACTGCGAACCATGCGGTTGTGATGGCCCAGTTGATTATCGGGGGCAAGTTCTATGGCCCTCACCCCTTTGTGGTGCAGATTCGAGATCTGGAGACCCATGAGCCGCTTGAAAACATTCACGTTGGTGATATTGGCCCAAAATTTGGTTACAAGTGAGTAGAAATCCCTGGTGTTCTGGTGCATTTCCTGTGCCTAACTAATTCGGTTTCCAGCACTATGGATAATGGATTTTTGCTCTTCAACCATGTAAAGATCCCACATGTGAACATGCTTGCACGTTTCTCCAGGGTCGATCCGGATACTAGCAAGTACATCCGTCCGGCATTCCCGTCACTAGTGTATGGAACCTTGACTTGGGTCCGCTCAAACATTGTTCTTCAATCTGGTGGTGTCCTTGCCCGTGGTGTTACCATTGCCACGAGATATTGCGCAGTCCGAAGGCAATTTCAAGACCGTGATGCACCGGCTTCGGAGGTTGGAGAGAACCAGGTAATCAACTACAAGATGGTTCAAATTCGGCTGTTGCCGCTGCTCGCTGCCACATATGCACTGCATTTCACAGGCCGCGGTATGATGGCCCTTTATCAACAAAACCAAAGCTTGATGAATTCCACCGAAAAGGGATCCAAGACTAGAGGAGCCGGCCCTGAGCAACTGAACCCCGGAGCTGATCTCCTCGCTGATCTCCATGCCACATCCTGCGGTCTCAAGGCTTTGGGAAGTACCATTGCTGCCGAGGGATTGGAAGCCTGCCGTCGTGCTTGCGGTGGTCACGGCTACAGCAGCCACAGCGGTATTGGGCCATGGTATTCGGACTACCTCCCAACTGTTACTTGGGAAGGTGATAACTACATGCTCACTCAACAGGTTGCTCGTTATGTAAGTTTCCATAACTCTTCTCCCAAGAATTCAATAGAGAATAGAGGGATTAATATTCAATTAGCTCCTTAAATCTGCCCGTTCTGTCATTGCTGGCAAGCCAGCGAACAACGATACCTGCCGTGTGCTCAAATCCTATCTCTCGCGCCGAGATATCGGTGCCGCCTTCGACGTGCTTGACAATGACAAGGATATCGTCGACGCATTCGCTTGGCGTACTGCCTACTTGACCTTCGAAGCCCTGAAACACCGAGATGTCGAGAAGAAATCCTGGAACAGCCTTCTCGTTGACTTCTGGCGCCTCTCCACCGCCCACTCCCAGTACCTGGTTGTCAAGAGCTTCTTTGAGGCCGTCTCGTCCCCCGACACCGCCGCTGCTGTCGACCCTGAAACAATGAATGTGCTCCACAAGCTCTTCCGCTTGCATGCTCTACATACCCTTGAGCGTGAGGCCTCTGAGTTTTTCACATCCGGCGCGGTGACGACGAGACAGATCGTTCTCGCACGTACCAAGGCAGTTATGAACCTCCTCGAAGAGATCCGCCCACATGCCGTACGTCTTGTGGATTCATGGAAGTTCCCTGACTGGCAGCTCGATAGCTCGCTGGGCAGATACGACGGCAAGGTTTATGAAGACCTATTCCACCGGGCAAGCGAGTTGAACCCGGTCAACGCCATGACTTTTGATCCCTACCCAAGCCATGCAGCGTTGGTGAAAAATGACAGACCTAGCAAGCTCTGATTTCCCTTTTTTTTTTTTTTTTT